>JANBXA010000739.1:1495000-1745000 GCA_030556225.1 Cricetiscus sungorus | reverse complement strand
TCTTTTCCCAGACTGTGTGCTGCCATTTGGTCTTGTCAGCTGTGTCCATTGCCTTACAGAAGCTTCTAAGTTTGAGGACATCCCACTTATTAATTGTCGGTCTCAGTGTTTGTACTATTGGGGTTATGTGCAGGAAGTAATCTCCTATACCAATTTGTTCAAGGGCACCTCCTACTTTTTCTTCTAAGAGGTTCAGTGTGGCTTGATTTATTTTGTAGTCTTTGATCCATTTGGACTTGAGTTTTGTACGTGGCAATAGACATGGGTCTATCTGCAGTCTTCTACCCACCATCATTCAATTGTGTCAGCACTATTTGTTGAAGATTCTTTTCTTTCCCATTGTATTCTTTTAGCTGTTTTGTCGAAAATCAGGTGTTCATAGGTGTGCAGATTAATATCGGGATTTTTGATTCAATTCCATTGGTCTACCTGTCTATTTTGTGTCAATATCAGGCTGTTTTCAGAACTATAGCTCTGTAGTAGAGCTTAAAGTCAGGGATGGTGATTCCTCCTGAAGTTTATCTATTGTACAGAATTATTTTGGCTATCCTAGGTCTTTTGTTTTTCTATAAAAAGTTGATTATTATCCTTTCAATGTCAGTGAAGAATTGTGCTGGGATTTTAATTGGGATTGCATTGAATCTGTAGATTGCTTTTGGCAAGATTGCCATTTTTACTGTGTTTATTCTTCCAATCCTAGCACAATTCTGAGATCACAACATGCTCTGACTGTTCTAGACTCTCTCTAAAAAGTTCATGGTGAAGTACTCTTCTTATGAATTCTCAGTTTTGTTTTTTTTGTGTGTGGTCACAATATTTTAATTTTATTTCTCCTTATTTGCAGTAAACAAAATCTCTCATTTACCTTTGCATTTTTCTCCAATCTAATAAAATTTACCATTATGACAACATAATCATGAAGTCAAATATCTGAATGTAGATACATCTAGAAGACAATGAGTAATGTTGGTAGTCTTAGATACTGTATTACTATGAAAAATGGCAATTCATTATTCAACATTTTTATAGTAAATAATAAAATTTTAAAATTCTTATTTATGTTCTTATTAAGACACCTTGATTCCTTCTCTTGATTATTTATGGTCATGTTTATCAGGAGTTGTTACATAAACCATTGGATATGTACAAATATACACCACTGTCTTAATAAATATGATCTATTTGAATATCTGTCCAACATCCAATTTGTCCTTCCTTGGTCCTTCCTGTCTTTAATATTCCTTCTAATTATATGGGTTATGAACACTCATACAAGAGGATTATCATACATAATTGGGAATCAGAAACCTGTATAATATTCAAACAAAACATGTTTCCAGTCACTCAACTCTTGCCAAAGTGACAGAAGATAAGTTATGACTTATCTGATAAGTTATATGGGAGCCTATAATTGGTAAATAAATGGAACCACTTTCATAGCAGAGTGCCTAATGTGTGAACCTGGTTAACTACAAGTTAACTGCCTTTCTAATGAAAAGAAAGGTGAATTACAGATTTTTTTTCTGCTCCTGCACACATGATTGGCTTTAGATTTCTTTACAAAACTTTGTATTGATGTGACACCAATTTCAACTGGATATATATGTATATATATGCACATAATACATATTACAGATTCATTTGAGAGAATTGTTAGCAGGAATTCAAAACCAAAAATGGATAAGTGTCTTTGGCTTACAGAAATCTTTATTTGCCAATCTCTTTATGATATCCTTCTCCATTCCATATCCCCCTTTTCTTTAATTCCTTTTTTTTTATTCTTAACTTCCCTTTTGCATCTATGTTAACTCTTGTATTATCATTATTTAAGTATGTCTTCTGTAACTATTTTTATTTGATGGACTATTAAATTTCATTTTGGTTATCCTTCTCTAGAACTGGTGTTTATTTCATTGATTCTTTTTGTATGATTAATTCAGATTTAATTTTATGAGTATTGCCTCAATATTCTCTGTTGTTTTAGGGGTTATGATTAGGGGTTTGGAACAATTGACTTCTTATCATAACAGACACCACACACACACACACACACACACACACACACACACACACACACACACACACACACACACACAAAGAAAGAGAGAGGGGGAATCTGACAAGCCAGACATTGTCCCAACATGAGTTGGGGCTGAAGGATGGAGCCCTGTAAGAATTCCCATACATACCAATCTGTCTCCCCCTTTCAGCAGTGGAATGACCACCATAAATATGACTGTTATCTCTCTGGGACTGTTTGTGAGTTCTCACAGAACTAGATTCCTGTCCAGTAAAAACACAGAGCTCAAACAATGATGTCAACACAACCACCCATCCATCCCCTAACACACACACACACACACACACACACACACACACACACACACACACAGAGAGAGAGAGAGAGAGAGAGAGAGAGAGAGAGAGAGAGAGGTGGGGGTTCTAGGAGGAATGCAGAGAGTTCTCTGTGTTGATTTCAGGACCGGTTGAGATGATACCTGGACAGAGCAGAGTAAGACAATGGGCTTTTGACATTTCACCCAGTGATTTCTCCCTGGGTTTATAGCAATATGAGTTGGTTAGGTGTAAGGAGTAAAGTTTTTTTCTCCACAAGATTTGTCTCACTGCCTTGCCAGCCCCCAATAACATACTGAGACTCTGTATTTGATATACTGCCGTTAGCCAGTTACAAGTTTCATATCAGCTAGTTCTGTATTTTTATTTTTTGTATTTCTCAGTTCTGTTATGTTTAAGTATGTCTCTTGTATCTCTAATTTTTCCATGACTTTATTTTATTTATTTATTATTATTTTTTTTTTTATTTATTTCATTCTGGACATAATTGTACACACCTTTTAAAAATGAAAACAAACATTTATAAACAATATTTGGGAATTTGGGCATTGTTCTTTCCAAACAGCTTCCTGCTGGTAGAGAGCACTGTTATGGGGGATCCTCAGAAGATTCAGAAATCCTGTTTTTAGTGGTCTGCAAAGGTGCATTTTCCCATTGATGTTGCTTCAGGGGGTCTTGCTCAATCAAACCATATTAGTTTGGAATGGATCCACAGCTTTTCATTTTCTGTGGAAACAAAAATAGAAATCCCTTTCCCCAGTAACTTGTCCTTAGTCTTAATCTTTGAAGTCAAAGAATTTTAAATATATATATTGAATTAATCCAGCAGAATTTTTCCTTCTTTTTTTTTAATTAATGATATAATTTAAACATTTTACATATGGATCCCAGTTTCCTCTCCCTCCTTCCAACCCTTCCTCCTTCCCTCCCTCCCTCATACACTCTTTACCCTGTGACATGCACCATGGCCACCCTCCCCTCCCAACCCCCCATCCCCATTCCACTCGTGGGACTTTGCTATCCAGGTTGGGTCATATAAATCTGTCAACTCATTTGAAGTAGGGACTAGGACCTCTCTCCTGCATCTAGGTTAAGGGTGTATCCCTCCATGGGGGATGTGTCTGAAAGGTCCTTTTGTGCACCAGGAATAGATCCTGTTTCTACTGTCTGAGGTCCCTAAGACTGCTCAGTCCTTCTAGCTGAGACCCATATTCAGGGGGTCTGAGTTAGTCCCATGCTGGATTCCCAGCTATCACTCTGGAGGGGGGGCATTAGCTCCTCCTTGTTCAGCTGTCTTTGTGGGTTTCTGCAACTTGGTCTTGTCATCCCTCTATCTGCATCTAGGTTCTATTTCGACTCAGTGTTTGGTTATGGGTGTTTGCTTCTGTTTCCAACAGGTACTAGATGAGGGCTCCATGATGGTGGATAATATAGATGATGATCTCACTATCAGGGAGGGCATTTATGGTAGCCTTTCCATGGTTGCTCAAATTATTAGTTGGAGTCAGTCTTGTAGTTCTCTAGTCCTTTCTTTATGTTCACTTTTCTCTTCAAACCAATAATGGCTCTATCTTTTATGCCCCCCCTCACCCTGACTCAACCTATCTAATCACACGTGTTTTTCTCTCCTTTCCTTCTCTTTCTCCTAGTTCCCTCTCTATTCACTGCCCCCAATTTCCCATGTGTTCTGGGGGACTTGTCCCTTCCCCATCCTGTGAGGGACCATATATGAATCTCTTAGAATACACCTTGTATCCCAGTTCATCTGGTGGTGTGAATTATAGGCTGGTGATCCTTTCCTCTACATCTAATATACATATATGAGTGAGTACATACTCCATTCCTCTTCTTTTATCTGAGCTGTCTCATTCAGGATGGTTTCTTCAAGTTCCATCCATTTGCCTGAAAATTTCAAGATACCGTTATTTTTTTTTTCTGCAGAATAGTATTCCATTTGTAGATGTGCCACATCTAGTTTACCCATTCTTCAGTTGAGGGGCATCTAGGTTGCTTCTAGGTCCTTGCTAGTACAAATAATGCTGCCATGATAATAGTTGAGCACATGTCTTTGTTGCATGTATGTGGGTCATTTGGATATATACCTAAGAGTGGAATTGCTGGGTCCTGTGTTAAGCTAATTCGCATTTTCCTGAGGAACCACCATAACGATTTCCAAAATGGCTGTAAGAGTTTACACTCTCACCAGCAATGAAGGAGTGTTCCTTTTTATCAACATCCTCTTCAGCATAAGTTGTCATTGGTGTTTCTAATTTTGGCCATTTTGGCAGAAGTTAGATGGTATCTCAAAGTTGTTTTGATTTGCATTTCCCTGATAGCCAAGGATGTTGATCATATTCTTAAGTGTATTTCAGTGTCTTTGATTTCCTCTATTGAGAATTCTCCCTTCAATTCTGTACCCCACTTTTTAATAAGACTGTTTGGTGTTTTGTTGACTATTTTCTTGAGTTTTTTGTGTATTTTTGAGATCAGCTCTTTGTCAGATGTAGGATTGGTAAAAGTTTTTTCCCAGTCTGTGGGCTGCTGTTTGGTCTTGTCAACTGTCCTTTGCCTTACAGAAGCTTCTAAGTTTGAGGAAGTCCCATTTATTAATTGTTGATCTCAGTGTCTGTGCTACAGGAGTTATGCTAAGGAAGGGGTCTCCTATACCTATTTGTTCAAGGTTACCTCCTACTTTCTCTAAGAGGATCAGTGTGGCTGGATTTATGTTGAGGTCTTTGATCCATTTGGACTTGAGTTTTATGCATGGTGATAGACATGGGTCTATCTTCAGTCTTCAACACACCATCATCCAATTGTTCCAGCACCATTTGTTGAAGATGCTTTTCTCCCCCATTGTATTCTTTTAGCTGTTTTGTCGAAAATCAGGTGTTCATATGTGTGTGGGTTAATATTGGCATTGATCTACTTGTCTATTTTTTGCCAATACCAGGCTGTTTTCAGAACTATAGCTCTGTAGTAGAGCTTAAAATCAGGGATGGTGATGCCTCCTAAAGTTCTTTTATTGTACAGGGTTGTTTTGGCCATTCTGGGTCTTTTGTTTTTCCATACAAAGTTGATTATTATCCTTTCAATGTCAGTGAAGAATTGTGCTGGGAATTTAATGGGGACTGCATTGCATCTGTAGATTGCTTTTGTCGAGATTGTCATTTTCACCATATTTATCCTTCCAATATAAGAGCATGGGAGATCTTTCCATAGTATGGTATCTTCTTTAATTTCCTTCTTTAAAGGCACAAGGTTCGTATTGTATAGGTCTTTCACATGTTTAGTAAGTGTTACCCTGAGATATTTTATGTTGTTTGTGGCTATTGTAAAGGGTGATCTTTCTCTGATTTCTTTCTTGGCCACTTTTTTTTTGTCTGAATAAAGTAGAGCTATTGATATTTTTTTGAGTTTATCTTGTATCCTCCTACTTTGCTGAAGTTGTTTATCAGCTGTAGGAGTTCTCTGGTAGAGTTTATTGGTTTGCTTATGTAAACTATCATATCATCTGCAAATAGAGACTGTTTGACTTCTTCCTTTCCAAGTTGGATCACCTTGATCTCCTTTTGTTGTCATATAGCTTTAGCTAGAACTTCAAGTACAATATTAAAGAGTTATGGAGAGAGAGGACAGCCTTGTCTTGTTCCTCATTTTAGAGGAATTGCCTTAAGATTCTCTCCATTCAGTTTGATGTTGGCCATTGGTTTAATGTATATTGCTTTTGTTATGTTTAGGTATGTTCCTCTTTTCCCTGATCTTTCCAAGACCTTTATCATGAAAGGGTGTTGTATTTTGTCGAAGGCTTTTTCAGCATATGGTTTTTCTTTTTCAGTTTGTTTATATGGTGGGTCACGTTGATATATTTTCATGTGTTAAAACCATCCTTGCACCCCAGGGATGAAGCCTACTTGGTCATGGTGGATGATTTCTCTGATCTATCCTTGAATTCAGTTTGCCATTATTTTATTGAATATTTTTGCATCGATATTCTTCAGGAATATTGGTCTCTAGGTTTCTTTCTTTGTTGTGACTTTGTGAGGCTTGGTTACCAAGATGATTGTGGTCTCATAGAGTTTCTTAATATGCCTTCTGTCTATATTGTGAGGAACAATTTGAGGAGTATTGGAATTAGCTCTTCCTTGAATTTCTGGTAGAATTCTGCACTGAAGCCATGTGGCCCTGAGCTTTTTTCTTTTTTTCTTTTGGTTTGAAAGCTTTTGATGACTTTTTCAATTTCTGTCTTAATTATTAATCCATTTCTATTAATCTAAGTATTTTCATGTGGTCTCATCTTACCGAAGAGTGGGTTTTGACCTATGTTCTCTCCAAGCTCTACATGTTAACTCCTTCTTACTACTTCCTCTTTCCTTCTTGTCTCCTAGTCCCTCCTATATTACTTTCCTATTGGTCAGCAATGCTGTATTCATTATCCAATACAAGAAACATATTTACAGAATGACATCTCCCATCAGTTAGGAAAAGAAATAAGTATGCAAACTGCATTCTTCTGCTTTACAGAGAGGAAGCCTATCATGGAAGGTGTCAGCAGTGAAACCTTGTCTTGGCAGAGATGTCTTGCCTCATTTGATGACCATTCAGTTCACATGGAATTCTGGCAATTTCTATTTGCATTCACCCTGAGCCACCTCACCAGCTCTTGAGATCCTTGCCAATGGGGTATACAATAACAGCTTGATGTGCATTTGCCAGATCTCTGGGCCTCTGCCACAGATCTGCCTATTCCAGTGGGATAACTCTGAGTGTCTGCCCCCAGTATTTTTGGCCCTCATTGCTGGGAGCCTGGAATCTCTGTTTGAGACCCCACCTATCCTTCCAGGACCACCCTCAATCCCCACCTGCCTGATCTTTGATCCCTACCAGGCCCCTGCTTGAGAAGAAAACTTTTAGTGAGTTTGGGCCACACAGAGCTACAGATGTAAGCTCCTGACCCACCTCAGTTCAGTGGGGGGTAGTGTAGAGGAAGAGAGACACACCCACTCTGCTACAGCCACCAGAGTAGCTGCATCATGGGTGCAGTGAGTAGGTTGTATGTCATAGTGTCAGATGTACAGTTCTTTATGAAAGATCCTTTTATCATCTAATTATCAAATTGTTGAACTTTTAAAATTGGTGAGGACTGTGTCCTTCATGTGTAGGGTCTGGCTCATCCTCCTGGGAATTGATAATGTGGAACCTTCCATTTTAAAATTATTTAACCACTTAATTATTAAAATCTATTACTTTTAATCTTTGATCAATGGATCTCCCAGTTTCCTCATGCTCTGGGCACTGCTTCTGGTACCACACATCTATCTGCTGTGTCCAACATATAACAGCCAAAACCCTTATTGGAAATGCCATCATCATTTAAGAAAAAAAAATAATTGAATGGTCCTGCATTCTATAAGTTGGAACCAAAGTCCAGAGATTGTCAATGAAGTAATATTTATATAAGTAAATAACATTACATAATTAATCACAGGAATGACTAGCCCATCTTCTTTAATAAAGAACATTACAATTGATTTAAACAATTAATATATAATTATTAAATAATTGTATAATAAGTGTTGTATATTTAAATCACACATGGTGGAGACAGGCTGAACTCTTGCTGGAATAGACAATGATTCATTTAAATACTTAGTTATATAAACAAATGATCAAATGTCCTTGCACCAAACTCAAGTTATCATGGCTAATGTAATGATCAATTTAAATGACTAAATAGTCACATAATGGGATGATGTCACATCATCAACTACCACAAGAAGATCCCAAACCTGACTTATGATCCATAAGGTGATGGTCAATTTCAGTAATTTAATTGTGTAATTAGATGATCTTACATACTTGAATCCACACATTGGAACCAAACTCCAGTGATCTTCAATTTTTTAGTGACCTATTTTAATAGTTAAATTATTATAGCATCATATGATGAGATGGTCTGGCACATTTGATTCCCACAAGCTGATTCCAAACTCCAGTGATCACTGATTAAATAATTATAGATTTTACAATTAAAAAAATAAATAATTGATATGTGTTATATGTTTGACTTCCACAAAACTTGGTCAAATTTAATAGTTTATTTATTATTTAATCATACAGGTGAGCAATAAAATGAATGAATAATTAGAAAATGTCACATAATTCACCCTGTGGAGATACCAAAATAATGTAATCATTGATTTAAATAATTAAATATTGAAATGATATTTCACAATCAACTCCAACAAGGTGGAGCCAGACTCCACTCCTCCTGAAGTGGAGGCTTATTTGAATAATTGAATAATCAGATGGTTAGATGATTTGGCTTCCTTGCCTCCTACAAGGTGGCTTCAACCTACAGTGATCACAAAGTTTGTAATGAACAAATTTAATAATTAAATGATTAAATATTTAAATATACTATTTTGCATAATCAATTCCTGGGAGATATGCCAGGCATGATGAAGCATTCTGTCATCACGGATTTTAAGATTTCAGTAATTTTATAATTAGATGATCAGCCTATCTTGCCTGATCAACTCTATCAGGCTGGCATCTCTGCTGTGTTGATGCAGGAAATGTGATTATGGGCCTCTACCTGGGGTGGCAGTAGTGGCTACAATGCTGGTGGTGGTTGCAAAGATGGCAGCAGCAGAAGCTTCACCAGCAGAGAGAGCACAGCTCTGTGACATCATTCCTTGTGACTCTGTGGTGGACAGTGCCTCTTGAGCTGCTGCTTCTCCTTCTCATAGGAGAGTATGATGAATGTGAGAATGTGGAAGAGCAGGGGGGCAAACACCCTGGCCACTATTCTCAGCCTGGTGGAGTACTTGTGCTTCTTCTCAGTGGCTACCATGGCATCTTCTGGACTCAATCACCCAGGATCTCTAGGTCTCTGGGTGATGCATATGGCATCCATCATCTTCTGTGTCCATGGAAACTCCCAACCTCCCCCAGACTATAGTCAATGATGCAATCATATATATATATATATGTGTGTATATATATACATATATATATATATATATATATATATATATATATATATGTATATTAAATAATTGTTAACTCTCACAAGATGTCACCAAATTCCAGTGATTGGTCTATTTAAATAATTACTTATATAATTAAATAATTAGGTGATATTACATAATTAACTACCAGGGAAGACTTGGCCAGTCTCCACTCAGGAAGGACACATTATCATTGATTAAAAAATAATAATTAAATAATCAAATAATGTGTTGATGCTACATAATTATCTCCCCAAAATGGAGTCACACTGAACTTTTCAGGGAATAGAGAGTGATTTTTAAAATAATTATATAAATGTTTAGATGATCTTAAACATTAACTTCCACGAGGCACTAAACTCCAGGTGTCATGGATGACATAATCATCATTTTATATAACTAAATAATCAGTAAGTTCATGTCACATCATCCATTCCCACAAGGTGGCCCTGAAATGACTCATGAGTGATGTTAATTGAATTAAATGATTTAATTACATAATTAAGAGATTAGATGGCTTTGCATACTTGACAGCCAAAATGTGGTGAAAAAGTTTACTGATCAAGGATTATCTAAGCAACCATTTCAATAATTAAATAATTATAAAATCAGAGGTTGGAATGGTTTGCCATACTTGACACCCATGAGTTGTCTCTTACTTGAGTCCTACTCCTACAAGACTGTGCCAAACTCCAGTGTTCATTGATTATTTAATCACAGATTTCAGCAGTATAATATGTACACAATTAAATGTTATTGTGTATCCAGGGTTTTAGAGGATATCAGATAGTTGATGTTGGGCCACTGCCCCATTAGATATTAGGCCCTGTCTAATTATCCCTCAGTGTAGTGTGAAAATGGATGAACACATTCCTGGAGGAAGGCAATAATAGAAAACTCAACTCTTGTTAAATAATTGTGAGTAATTTTATCTTCTTAATCCTTAGTTTTACTTCCTATGGAAGACATCATTCATCAACAATCCTTTTAACTGTTTCTGTGCAGACTATATTCCCTTATAATCAGTAATCTTTTATTGGGTACTATTAGTAGCTGCAGGCCAACTTCCAGTAATTTGGCCATGACCTGGTTAGGACAATCAATTTCCACAAATGCGATCATTAAAAGTTTTATAGGATATTTAGGTTGGGAAACTAAAATATCCAATGATAACAATTCATCTAAGCTGCTTTCTGGTTGTTGGGTCCATGATATGAGAATAGAGAATTCCAGCATGGTTGCTAGACAATACTTATGATCCAGCATTCTGTCACATTCTAGTAAACGTGTAAATGCTAAAATAATCCCACCCACTCATGGATTAAAATTGTACCCTAATTGATTTTCTTCCCTAAATTCAAGCATCTATTTGAATACTTTATTTTCAATTCTCATATCAAACCATGCCTATTGTGATATACATATGAAAGTGAAAGCAAAATTTATGCCATTCAACTACATTGATGAGTATTCAAACATATTTACTCTACTCCAATTTTCTTATTTCCAGAATGGAAACTATACCATTCATGTGCTTATACCGTAATCCATTTCTATTTATTGAAATGAAAACAAACTGTTCCTTAATCTCCCATCTTTATAACAGCTTGACCACATGGTATAGGTGCAAATGTGGGGAGAAATTAGGTGAGTGAATAATTGTAGCAATGTACAAATACATGCAGAACGAAAAAATACATGCATATTTGTGCACACACACACACACACACACACACACTCACACATAAAACCACAAAAATATTGTATACAAAATTACAGTAATGCTAAGAAAGAGCCATGCTCTGAAAACCCCCATGCAACAAGAACAAACAGCTTACTCTGGACTCTTGGAATATTACTGTCTAAAAATAAAATCAGAAGAGAGAATCTTCTCTCATCCCCAAGTAAATAAGAAATGAATTTTAAAATCAAAATGTTTTTTAGTTCATAGGCAAGGAAGAGTAATAACGGTGATCATTATAGAGTTTGATCATGGTTTATTTAAAAATATTATAACTATATGTATATGATTTTCATATACATTGTTAGAAATAATATTTGCTTCTGTCAATATGTAAGACAACTGGAAAATGTAGAGAATTTGGACATCCTTCAATGAGGTTTACAACATTCGTTAAGTTGGCATTGAAATGCTCTAACTGACTTTAGAGCTTTACATGTTGAAATACTTTCTAAATACTGAAAGACTCTTGCTTTCATGATAAATATTTTATTAGATTACACATTTTGTTCTGAAGTTAATATGTCATTATCCTGCATATAATTTCTGTTTTACCAATTCTGTATGTGACTCGGCTGGTAAGGACTGCCTGGACCATTACATCCTTCTACACCTACAGTGAATAAAGAATAGAGTATGAGCTATTTTCCAGATAGCTCCACATTACCTCACTGAGATCACTCCTTCTCTCTTTCCTTGCTCCCACATTCTTTACTCCCTCTTCCTTCCTTCCTTTCTTTCTTTTTCCTTCTTTCTTACTGCTCCTTCTTTACTTGTCCATTCATCTTCATCTTCTCTCCTCTCCTCTTCCATTTTTGTTGTCCAAGAATAAGTCACTAAACAGCAAAAGCTTAGTAGACTGTTTTCAACAATGACAATGCTGCTAAACAGACAATCAACTCTCATTTCTAATTAAATTCCTAAATCATGCTTTTTTCCACACTGTTCTTAGAAAAGTTCCAAAAACAACATGCTGTCTGCCATCTCACCATGACACAGAGCTCAAATTCCACACAAGTTCCTACTGCTGTCAACACTTGCCATAAAGACCTTTCAAGAAAGCATTGTCAGTGCTTTTTCTTTAACAATGTGTCCTGGGTTGACATTCCTATGGCCTCATACTGTAAACTTAGTTATTACATGACTTTTATTACTATTTTTGAAGTGCGATCTCACATATATCCCAAATTTGTGTTAAATACGCTCTCCTCAGGTTCTTATGCTTTTCCTATTTCCCATATCTGGCATTATAATGACAACACACTGCTCATCAAATTCAGTGACTTATTTGTCTTGTTTGGATCATTATCATTATCATTATTATATCATTATATTAAGATTATTTTATTATATTACTTAAGTTTTGTGATTTGCTCTGGCATTCCTGAAATACATCATATAGACCAGATAGGCCTAAATAGCAGATTACATTCCCTTTGTCCATCTCCAACAAACTGAGATTAACAAAGTGTGTCCCTATGCACATTTATGTTTTAAATTATTTATATTTATTTTCTGTGTATTTATTTTGTCAGGATGTGCATATGTGCACTACATAAGTGTGAAGTGCCCAAAAGGCAGAAGAGAGCATCATATATATTGGAAATGGAGCTATAGACAGTGGTGAACCATTATGTGTAGGCAGAGAACCAAGCTTGCTTCCTCCAGAAAGAGCAGGCCTTGCTCTTAAATATTGGGCAGTCTTCCCAGAATCTTATTAATGGTTTTAATAGGAGTAATATTATTTTTCTCAAACTAAAAATTTTCATTCTAAATCTCAAGTACCTAGTTTGGAGTTTGTCAGTCTGACCCATAACACTACCCTTTTTTTCCTTTTGAATTTATAACAATATGAGTTTACTTGTAAATATCAATTAAGAGTCTTTCTTGCCAAGCAGTGAGATATATATTTCTAATTCCAGCCCTCAGACAGATCTCTGAGTTTGAAGTCACCCTTGCCTACAGAGTGAGTTCAAGTACAGTCAGCATGTTTCAAAAAGCAAATCTGCCTCAAAAAAAGACACTTTATTGATCTGAAGTGGTGTTGCTGGTCTTTAATCCCATTTGCCCTGCAAGTGCTGCAGATCTCCATGTTATAGGCCTGCATTAGAATCAATTTTAATTTAGAAAATTATAGAACTACACAGATAAATACTATCTAAAACAAATCAAACAACAACCAAAACAGGAGACAAAGAAAGAATACAATCCCTCAATAAGGATCCCAAATTAGATGCTCAATGTCATAATATTTATGCTCTCCAGTATCCACCACTGATTCCTCATGCTGCACATTATCTCACTGTAATGAATTTACTAAAAAATTAAATTAAGGGGAGGTCTTCATGTAACCAGGAAATCCTCAAACTTGAGTTCTTATCAATTACCATTTTTACCTCTTTTTTTTTCTTTTTGCAGAGATTTGCATCTACCTCCACTGCACTGCTTGTCATATCACCCTGACATGAAGAGTATCTTAGGTTTTTTGAGGACAAGTGTGCCACACCTGACCCTACCAGCAAGGAAGACTTGACTCTGGGAAGATCTCCTTCATGCAGAATTAATCAGATCCTTGAAACATGTTCTTCTGACCTGTGGGAGCCTGGGGGAACCCTGCACAGGCTTAAATCCCCATGCGCTATCCAACCCCAGTGAGCTACGTGGACCCTGCAGATAGGCTACA
The DNA here is from genome assembly GCA_030556225.1 of Cricetiscus sungorus. Lineage (NCBI taxonomy): Eukaryota > Metazoa > Chordata > Mammalia > Rodentia > Cricetidae > Cricetiscus > Cricetiscus sungorus. The sequence continues at coordinate 1,731,211 of JANBXA010000739.1, read as the reverse complement.
CTAATGTGGAAGCAGACAGGCTGACCAGACTTAATCAAATAAGGGCTTGTTTACACCAGAGAGTGCTCACCAACAGAAAGGTGGAAGGCAGAAGCCAGCGCCATCTTTAAGACATGGCACTTCGCAGATCTCTACAGTTCCCCATTTTTGTTATAATAATGCAACAGGCAAGGATAGTGGTCTAGTCTCTAGTAAAGCAGTGGACATTGTAATGACCCTGAATCCTGGTAGTCAGCCAAGTCAGTGCCACACCAATCCAGTATCTTTTCCTGGAGGTGGGGCCTTGGACACCAAACCACATGGAACCAGACTTGCCCTTCTTGGAGTTGCTCACTTCCAGAGCTAGCTCTGAGTGCAGTGCTAAACCATACAACCTGAACATTAAGGATCAATACTTGTTCATGACTGTGAGCCATGCTTGGGGAGACTGTCCTGCCTCAATGACTGTAAATGCATGGACAACCATAGCTTCATGCCACTTCTGAGCAAACCTCATCTTACAAAGGCACCACAGGCCCATGAAGGAGATAAGCAACAAGAGGACAGCCATGGCTCCCATTCCTGCCCACTCTTTCAGATGATCCATGGCAATGGTAACCATGATGACAATCCAACAGCCAGTCCCGCATCCACACGTGTTGAATTTACTGCAACAATGGCTACTCGCAGCTGTGCCATCAGGTCATCAAAGTCAGCAGACCAATTTCTTAAAAGATAGCTAGACAACTGTTGTGACAAATTAGCAGCATGTGTAAAGTTCTCATACTGAATGCTGGTAATGTACAAACCTAGATATTTTATTTCACAACCCAATTGGGCCAGCTGCCACAAGGTATCTATGTGCTCCTGCACCAGATCAATTCTTTGGTTTACAATGTACCACAGACTGCTCAGTGGGTTGCAGGTCTGTGTGGAGACCAAGACTCGGATGACCAGGTCAGGAATGGCTTCGGCTTGACAGACAGACACAAACACACCTGAGGAGGTTTGCGAACTGCTGCAAAGTTTACTTCAAATTATTGGGTTTTTATAAAGAAAGCTCAAAGAACAGATCTTTGGTCACAGTTTAAAGATAAACAGGCATTCTATAGATGTTAACAATTCCCTTTGAAGTTTCTCAGCAAGTGCATAATTAAGAACCTCTGTTTATTTTGGCCTGCTTGTGGTCAGCATATCAGAGATTTGATTTATTGAGTTTAGAGGCTAATCTTTGTCTCTAGATAGTAAACTTTTATAGTGTTGATTTAGGGGCCCTAAGATCCCAAATTAGAGTATTGTTGTGAATCCCACAGCATGTTTGTTGTGGGCGGGTTAATTACTGGCAGGGTCTCATTGTGGGCTGCTTCCTATAGCCTTAGCCCTAATTGATTTATCAGGCCCTGGCTGACATCTGAAGTCACAACTGGCGCCTTAGGATCTGTGTCTGAAGGCACAGAGGGCAATACCCACCTATTTGCTGCTGATCTGTATCTCTTTCAGTTCCTGAAACTATATCTAAGTGTTCTCTAGGCATCTCTGAATTACTAGTGGAGCTTACAGGCTAAAATATCCCTTGAATAAAATATCCCTTGAATAAAAGGCAATATTGTTATCATAGCACAAAACACATCTAGCACCCATTCCAAACAGCCAGCCATGCAAGCAGCTGCAGGGACCTGAACCATTTTTGCCCAGGAGGCGTAACCACGTGTGGTGCGAACCTCTGGACAGATAGCCATTGAGATTTCTCTCAGCATTGCTACACTGTCTCCACTGGGGTTGGTGTGGCAACAATGATTAAACCTTCTTTTAGTTCAGCACCAATTGTGGATTGGGCATCCGAGGCAGTAGCCACATTCTTTGACAACTCATTTAGCTTAGAGACTGCACTGGTATGCTTATAGCCATGGTAGCCATGACTGAATCCACACTGAAAAACAGATAGCCTCAACTGTGGCTGCTGTAATGCCAAAATCTCTCCCTACAGCCTCTACCAAACAGGCCATAAAATCTGAAAATGGTTCCATTGGGCCTTGCAGTATCTTAGTGACATTACCACTCACCTCTTCCTTATTGGGTAATGACTTTCATGCTTTTATGGCAATCTGATTTACTTGTTCAAAAACTTGTAATGGATATCCTGTCTGTTGGTTGGCAAAGTGTCCCTGTCCAAGCAACATGTCCCTGTCCCATGCTGTATTTCTGGCTGCCAGGTTAGCTGCAGCCTGCCCATTGCCATACTCTATTAAAAACGCTTTCCAATCCAGATACTGCCCAGGGCTTAGACATGCTAGAGCCAGTGAACCCTAATCACAAGGAGTCATGCTATACCTATTTAGGGCTTCAACTTGAGCTACAATAAAAGAAGCTGAAATTCCATATGTTCTCACAGACTCAGCCAAAGTCTTAATGACCTTAAAGTCTAAAGGCTCCTTTATATCTATTGCCTTGAACATCTTGAATAACTCGAAAGGCCATGCTTAAGTCATTTCGTACAGCTTTCCAGAACTCAGGGCAAAAGGAACACCCTGTACCTGGGCCCCACCCTTCCTCACTCTGATAAGGAGAATGCACCAAAGGCATTGTTCTAGGAGGGTCCCTCCTCTCCCCACATCACCATTTCTCCTCTCTCTTCCCCCTCTGTCCCTTAAGGAATTTTTTTCTGAACCTTTTTCTACGAAGGCTTGCAATTATTCCTCAGAATCTGTTTTATCCATACCTGACTCTACTGTGCTCTCAACCTCTTCTGATCTTTCTTGTAACATTTCTAGTGCTTTCCATTTTTTCCATCACATCGTTACAGTACCTCTGATCTTCAATACAGCTACACACTAACTTCCAAATAGGTCGGACTCCACACTTTAGCGTCCTTTGTTCCCAAGCAAAATCAAGATACCTGCCTAACTTGTCCCAGAACGCTACCATGAGGTCTCTCAAAACTGCAAACCAAGGTGCAATGGCATCACATTTACTCAGGAATCTTTTTAGTGTGCTTTTCTTTATTGTAAGTTTCTTTGACAAAAGTAAGTCCTGAAGAGCCAGAAAATTTGAATGAGACTGAGAAGTCCCCATTTTGAAAATTATACTTTTGGTTCATTAGAACCTCTCACTCAATGCCTGAGACTTTATTGCTGCTTATTTCCACGGTCCTTAAATTAGTCCCCACTTCTCTGGGACTTCATTGCTCCTTACTGGAGACCTTATCGCCTCTTTACCGAGGGCCTTAGCTTAGTCCAAACCTGGAACTTCATTGCTCCTTACTAGAGACCTTATCGCTTCTTTTCCGAGGGCCTTAATTTAGTCCCAACTTACCTTGGGCACTTAATCAGTGCTCCCCTGACTGCAAGAAGTTCTGATCTGAAAAATTCCCCATACAGGCCTCCATTTGTACTGCGCCTACACCTGCCAACAAGGAAGATGTGACTCTGGGAAGATCTTCTTCATGCAATTTTAATCAGGATCTTTCAAACATGTTCTACTGACCTGCAGGAGTCCGGGGGACCCCTGCAAGGCTTAAATACCCTTGCACTAACCAACCCCAGTGAGCTACGTGGACCCTGCAGATAGGCTACTCTAGCGCGGAAGCAGACAGGCTGAACAGATTTAACCAAATAAGGGCTTGTTTCCGCCAGCGAGCACTCACCAACAGGGAGGTGGAAGGCAGAAGCCAGTGCCATCTTTAAGGGTGGAACTTTGCAGCTCTCTACAGACAAGAAGGAAATATTTCTCCCTACATCTACATCTCTGGGTTGAATCAAATCATTTATACTCTTAAACACATCTACAATCAGTTCCTCACTTCACCTCCATCTGGGTCATTCAACTTCCTTCTTACTATCTTATTCCCCAATAGAACAAGTTTTTTTGCAAACAACTGCCCCCACAATTCCAGGAAACATGAAAGGTTTTCTTACTGTTAACTCTTCACATTTCTTTTCCTCCTCCTGTCTCTCACTGCCCCTCACATCCATTCTTCCCTTTGATAAATGTTTCTCCCTTTTCTTTTGCCTTCTTATTCCTCTTTTTAGATCTCCCTGTTCATGTCTCTTTGGGGATCTAATATAGAGCCTGAGAAACTTCATATCCTCCATCTCCAATTCCCCATATTGGAATTACAAGAATATTCCATGGAATGAACAATTGCCATTCATGATACTGTGCCAGGCTTTGCTGCATTTAGTTTGTTTTGTATAATAAAATGGGTTTCTTTTACTGCCCATATAGAACAATTTAAATATCATGAACTTGGCATTCTTTTCAGATGTCAACACCTCTTTGTGGGCATTGTATACCTCACTCTAAAAGAGAGATCCCCACTATGTCATTGTGCAGACTTTTGTTTGAATTATTTACTTTGAGCGAAGTTTTCTCTATATAGCCCAAGAAATTCAGAAACTCACTATTCACTTGACAGACCAACACCTCACAGGAATGGAAATTACAGAAAGGTGCCCCTGGCTTTTGTGTCATCTCACTGTGCATTCCAGGAACAATACTCAGGCTTTCTATATTTGTCTACACTAAACTGAGTTGTGCTCATACTCTACTGTCACAATACTGTCCATCTCAACATTAGATTCACAGCTTTTTTTTTTCCCTTTTGTGGAAATGTTTCTCTATGTGCTAAAGATCCTTGTTCCTCTTCTAAATTACATTTCACTTCAATGTGATTATACACCTGTTCAAACAATATGCACATTAACCACTATCTCATTATTTTAAAAGAATGTCACTCTTTATATCTCATTATTTTAAAAGATACTAGCCCATGATTTTTCTCGCCATCCCTAGGATTTCCTGCCTTTCCATTCACAGTTATGGCTTTGTGCATGAATACACATCACCACACTGCTTGAAACTGTGCTGGGTTTACTTTTTAGTGTTATGTGAAGACAATATTTCTTCATTGTAGTTGGATTTGATCATAATTCTCACATCCTCCTAACTCTACACTTCAATGTAAGGATTATAACATAAATATATTCCTTGGAGAACTATGCTCTGTTTGCTTGTTTGTGTGACATTAGTTTGTCTTGAAGAGTGACTGTTGTTGAGTATCATGTTTTCATTTTTGTTCTTGATTTCCTTAGTTAACATTTCTCTTAATATCTTGGGATGATTCTTGGAATTCCCCCTTTTGTCTCAATATCCCTGTATTGTTTAAATGCTCTACTACCATAGAGCAGAAATAATATCTTTATTTTGTGGAAATCTTTAAATGTTTTGATAATGGTTTTTATGGAAATTTGAACAAGTTGGTTTTATATGTAAATCTCAGTTTCCTCACCTACACTCCATCCCTGTCTCACTCCGATCTTACATCCCACCCCCTTTATGCTTACCAGTGTGGATGATGGCTTCCATGAGATAACTTCAAGGTCTTTCATATCATTTGGGCTAGGGCCTAACCCTTCTGGCATGTGTCTAGGCTGAGAGACTATCTCTTCATGTGGAACAGGCTTTCAAAAATATTTAATATACTAAACTTAAATGCTGATCCAGTATTACAGGCCCCATAGAATGCCCAAGCCTCCTGGGCCATTTTCAGGGGGTCAGGGTTGGTCTTATGATGGTTTTTTAGCTATCAGACTGAGGACCATGATCCACCCCCTTGTTCAGATAAGCGGTATCTGTTGGGGGTATCTGTGTCTTGACACACTTGTTCATCACTCTTCCCTCTCTGCAAGTGGTCTGAAGGATTTTGGCTCATTGTTTAGATGTGGATGTCTGCTTCAGCTTCCATCATCTAATGGATAAAGGCTCTGGGATCGCATTTAAGGTAGTCTGACTGAGATGTGTTGGAGGTGGAAAGGCAAAGGGAAAATAACAGTCATATTCTTATCTCAAAACATAGACACTTTGAGGAAGATTTTTAAGTCTATATGCACAGTTCAGAATATCAGGGACATTTTATGTTTTTAGAGTACATCGTGTAGAGTAGGCTTGGTAACTGTGTTGTTATGTTTAGAGGTGTGGCTAATTATAACAGCATTAATTAAACAAAATAATAATTCATTTTAAAAACAAATAGTTCTATTCATTGGGAAATATTTTTCCAAAACTCAGCATCCTTGAGTTTCCTCTGTATCTTTTGCTAATGGGAAAACCTCTTATGGTTTCTCATGTAAATTTTGAAACTTGGATTTATAAGCTCCTGTTTAAGTTTCCATAGGTTTACTCTGTAATATTGATAAAATTTTATCATAGTGAAGAGAATTAGAAGAGGTTAGTGGAAAGTGTTGAAGTTGGAAAAGCAAAAGTGAAATAACAATTAAAATCTTATCTCACAAAATAGACATTTCAGTAAATTCTTCTACATAGGACAGAATAGTAAGGACATTTTATGTTTTAGAGTACATAAAGACATTGTTGAGAAAACCAAGCCAAAGATAAATACCTTTCAAGTGTAGAAATGGAGTAAGAGCTTTAGTTACCCCATGGCTCACCATGCCCTGTCTCTCCATAAGGAATTTCAAATGGCAGATTTCATCTCTAAAATACTGTAACTTTCCTAAAATCATCATATAGCTTCCATCACAGTCTGTGCTCTACCTGGTATAAGGCCAAAGCTCTTAACTAAATTCCTCATCATCCCTACAATGGGAAACTGCACCCTAAGAAGTCACACCAGAGTCAAAGTAACTGTTTATAAATCTTTCAGACTTCATGATGTATCTTCTCACAGTTACACTCATGGTTTTATCCCTACCAAAAACTCTTGGGTATTGTGAGGTATGACTTTTTGGTATTCCTTGACTCCCAAATGCCAGAATAGATTTCCATCTGAGTTTTACACTGCCATGTGTGAGTTAAAATTATTTTTCATTTCTTCTTCCCCACAGCTACCTACCATGTCTGAGTACAGCAAAGATGTAAGGGAAATTGTCACTGTGCCATTATAATTGAATGATGAGTACTTTGACATAGTTTATGTACATACACAATTCAGACAAGGCCACCCATATACCTTTGCTTTATCCAGCATCATTTTACTCAAAAAACAAAACTCTCATCCCTCTGTGTTATCCTGCTCTGATTTCCCACCAAAACCAGCTTATAGACTGCAATTTTCTCATATTTCACTATGCACAAGCTTCCTCACCTTTTTTGCTATCTGCTATCATAGAAAAAAAAGAAAAAGAAAAGGAAAAATCTGCTAACAAGTTAATGTGTCTCCCGTATGTGATACTTTAATTTTAACTTGGGTTGACCTTGGCTTCTGATGAGGATTGTCTAAACGTTGACTCCACTATAAACTGTCTTTATTTGTGTTAATACTTGGATAGGTCCATAGTAGATGTGGTGTCCTAATTAACTTATCATGTAAATTACTTTGTGATGTATATTGAAACTTTCCATTGTTTCCATTCCTCTATATGGAATAAAAAATAATAATTTTTTCCTAGTTATTTTATGAGATTTCATAACCAGAGTTGTCCTAAATATTATTTAGCCACTGTGCTATCCATTGTTCCACATATGATTATACACTCTCTTCCCTAGGATTATTGGCATATTATGGAATATGATGGCAGGAAAATTTTATAAATTTTGACTCTGATATTTTCTCATGTATATTTGATCGTTTAGAAGAGCTGTCCCAAAATTATGATTGAGTCACCTGTGGTATTGGCAATATTATTGGCTGACATCATAACATGCAATGAGTTTGTTTCTCTAGGTTTTGCTTCTGAAGCACCTGTGGTCCTGAGGCCACAACCAGTGCAGTTCCAGCCACTTTGGCTGAGTCCTCATGACTGTGGCAAAGTGTTTGCACATGGTAATGTTAGCAAGACTGAGTTCTTTATGCAGAACTATCTGATCATCTGATTATAAAATTATTGGATTATTAAAATCTTTGATGATGGCTACTTTCATCAGTCAGGTCTAGTTTTCCTCCCAGGATTTAATAATGTGACACCACCCAATTATTTAATTATATAATCATTTAATTAAACAATTGATAGTTACAAAATCAATTATCGCTGGAGTTTGGAGACACATTACTTTCTTTGCTCTTCCACTGAATTCTTACCTGCTTCTGCCATCTCATTTCTTCCTATGCTCCTCGTTCCCTTCCACCACCCAACCACTATAATGCACTAATAGATCGATTTTCTCCCAGAGTGTTTCATGTGTCCTTTTGAATGTCCTTCTTGTTACTTAAGTATCCTGGAGCCATGGAATGAAGAGTAGTTAGCCTTTGCTTTACATTTAATATCCTCTTATGATTGAATGCATACCTTGTCTTTCTGAGTCTGTATTACACCACTCAGGATGGTTTTGTCAACTTCCATTCATTTGACTGAAAATTTCATGAAGTTGTAATTTTTAGAGGAAAGTAGTACACCATTGTAAAAATGCAACACATTATCCTTATCCATTATTCTATAGAAGGACATGTATGTTGCTTCCAGGTTTAGGGTATTATGAATAGTGTTGAGTAATTGCCCTCCTGGTGTGATTGAGCACCATTTGGGTAAATGCCTAAGAGTTGTTTTGTATTGTCTTGATGTAGATTGATTTCAAATTTTCATAGACACCACCATATTGATTTTCAAAGTTGCTACACGTATTTGCACAACCATCAGAAGTGGATGAGGATCCTCTGAATCCACATCCTATTCAACATAAGCTAGTTTTAGTATTTTTGATCTTAGCTATTCTGACAGGTTTAAGTTGGTATCTCTGACCCTTTCTAATTTGCATTTACCTACTTACTAACGATGTTGAAGACTTCCTTAAATGTCTCTTGGTCATTTGAGATTTTTCTGGTGGGAATTTTCTTGTTAGCACTGTAACCATTTTTCTTTGGGTTTATTTTGGGTTTTTATGTCTAGATTCTTGAGTTCTTTAGAAATTTTGGAGATCAGTCATCTAACAGATGCACAGTTGAAGATAATTTCCCATTCTGTAGGCTGTCATTTTATCATTGACAGTGTCTGCTACATGCAGAAACTTTTAATTTCAGGAGGTACCCTTTCTTGATTGTTGCTTTCAGGGTTTGTGCTTCAGAGTTGTTATGTTTAGGAAATGATCTCCCATGCCAGTGTTTTTCTGGCTACATCAAAATTATTCTTCTGTTAGGTACAATGAAGCTGTATTTATTTTATGGTATTAGATTCATTTGGAGTTGAGTGTTGTTCACAGTAATAGATAGGGGTCTATTTTCAATATTTTGCATGTTAATATCCACTTATGCCAGAACCATTAATTGTAGACATTAAACATTCATGTTGTAACACTACAGTTTTTTTTGTCAAAATCATATGTTCATGGGTGTTCACAGGCATGTGCATGGATATCAATGTCTTCAATTCCATTTAATTGACCCACTTGTTAGTTTGTAAGTGATATGTGTCCATAACATTTTTTAATTCATGCTAAATTTTCTAATTTTTGTAGTGTAGGTATTGAAATTATGACCAAAATATTCTCTTGGGGTCCTCAGTGCTGGTTATTAATTCCCTTTTCATTCCTGATTATTTTAATCTGCATGTACCTTCTATCTTTTGGTGAGTTTGGGTAAGTATTTATGTTGATTTTCTCAAAGAACCATCTCTTTGTTATGTTTATATTTTTATATTATTTTCCTTGTCTGTACTATGGAGAAACCAAGATTTTCCAAGACAAAACCAGATTTAATAGTACATATCAACTAATCAAGCCCCAAAAGAATGTTATGGAAGGGAAACTCCAACACAAGGTAAATAAGTACATCAACAAATCACAGGAAATAGATAATCCAACTGCACCAACATCCAAAAGAAAATTTGGGTGAAATCCACGAATCACCACCAAAGACAAATACAAAACCAAATACAATACAAACAAGAACTAACAATCATAGGGCATTATATCTCTTAATGTTAATTGTCTTAACAAGCCTGTAAAAATACACAGGACAACAGAGTGGATATGAAGGAAGAATTCATCATTTTATTCTATATAATAAACACACCTTAACCTCAAGGACAGAGGTTAACACAGAGTTGCAGGTTGAGAAAATATTTTCCTATAAAATGGAATCAAGGAACAAGTGGGTGTAGCAATCCTAATATCTAACAAATTTGAGTTTAAATTAAAATAAATAGAAGTAGATAAAGAATGTATTTTATTGTAAAACTAACAAGAAAGCAATCAAAATAAGGTCTCAATTCTGAACATCTATGTCACAAATATAAAGGAACCAACAGTCATAAAAAAACACTATTAAAACTCAAATAGCATATAAAAACTCACACACTTACAGTGGGGGATTCCAAAATTCCACTCTCAACATTAGAAAGGGCCACCAGACAGTAAATTAACAAACAAACAAAGGAAATTACAGAAGTTATGAGCAAATTGGTGTTATCAGATATGTATAGAACATTCAATCCAAAACAAAAGACTATACCTTCTTCTCAGCTCCACATAAATTCTTGTGAAAAATCAAATACTCACTAAAATAGAGAACCCTCATAATTACAAAAATTTGAATCAATCCCCATTACCTTATCAGACCACGATTCAACAGAAATTGCAGAAACTGTCCAAACTAAGGGAACATAAACAATGCACAGTAACACTATTTTTGTGTCAAGAAAGAAAGTAGGAAATTAAGGACTTCATATAATTAAGGATCACTTTGAAAGCAGTACTAAGGGGAAAGTACATAGTGCTAAGGCCCATATGAAGAAACTAGAGAATAGTCACATTAGAGAGATTATTGAAATCTCTATAACAAAAAGAAGCATACTCACCCAAGGAGAATAAATGTCAGTTAATAATCAAATTTAGAAACCAATAAAATAGAATATTGATTTTGTCATCCTGTCTCGAATAATTTGCATCGTTTTCAAATTTGAAAGTATAGTTTTGATTCTATGTATACTTCTCTTTGTGATTATTTCATTTTGTGCACAAATATAAAATTATCTTTATATTATTGCATGTATCAAAGCTCCTGGAGCTGATCGGAGCACAATAGACTGCCTTATCCATGCAGAACACCCATAATTCCCACTTGCCTGGTCTCTGACCCACACCACCAGTATTCTATTGGAGTTCTGGGCTTCTCCCAGAGATCTGCCTATCTCTGTGTGACCACTCTGAGTTCCTGTGGGCTTGATCCTTGACCCACATTGCAGGGCCTCGGCAAAAGAGGCCTCACTCACTAGGAGAGTGCCACTTAGACCTATCAGTGTGGAAACATCCTTAGTATCAGTCTAGCCTTTGTCCCCCACATCCAGGCCATGGCTAGAGGACTTGGGTACAGCTAGACCCAACTATCCCTGCAGAAAGATCCTGCAGGCTAGCCTCTGCCAAAGAGGACTCAGATCTCCTTTGCTGGAGCCTGATCTTTGACCCCCATCACCAGGCCCATGCCTATGGAGAGACCTTCTAGAGAGTTTGAACAACCCACAACTACAGAGGTCGAACCACTGACCCACTTAAATCTATAGAGAGAGGGAAAGATTACACCAACACCTACTGGAAGATGCTATGGGGAGACAGCAATACAAGAAAACACCTAACATCAGAAAGACAAGCATAACACAAGGAGAGTCTAGGGAAGCTACACCAACTAGACCAAAACACAACAAAGCAAATGAATCAGAAGAGAATGACCTAAAAAATTATTGTCATAAAAATGATAGAGGCCCTCAAAGAAGATGTGAGAAAACTCCTTAAAGAAATGGAAGATAAAACAACCAAAAAATGGAAGAAATGAATGAAGACCCTCTACAGTTGGTATTGGCACAAAAATAGATAGGTAGATCAATGGAATCAAATTGAAAATCCTGATATTAATCCACAAATCTATGAACTCCTGATTTTCAACAAAACAGCTAAAAGAATCCAATGGGGAGAGGAAAGCATCTTCACTAAATGGTGCTGGCACAATTGGGTGATGGTGTGTAGAAGACTGAAGATAGATACATGTCTATCTGTAGAGAACTGCGAAGTGCCACACCTTAAAAATGGTGATGGCTCCCGCCTTCCACCCCCCTGAGGGTAAGCGCTCTCTGGTGTAAATAAGCCCTTAGTTGGTGAAGTCTGTTCAGCCTATCTGATTCCACATTAGAGTAGCCTATCTTCAGGGTCCACGTAACTCACTGGGGTTGGTTAGCACAAGAGCCTGTGGAGGGGTCCCCCAGGGTCCTGCGGGTCAGATAAACATGTTCAAGGATCCTGATTAAAATTGCATGAAGAAGATCTTCCTGGAGTCACATCTTCCTTGCTAGTCAGGGGCAGGCACGTACAAACGGCGGCCTGTATGGGGAATTTTTCAGATCAGAACTCCTGCTGGCAAGAATAGGCATGCTACAAATGGCGGCCTGTATGGGAACTCTTCAGATTAGAACTTATTACAGTCAGTGCAGCTCTGGTAATATCCCAAGGTAAGTTGGGATCAAGTTAAGGCCCTTGGTAAAGAGGCAATGAGGTCTCCAGTAAGGAGCAATATAGTTCTGGGTTTAGGCTAAGCTAAGGCCCTTGGTAAAGAGGCAATAATGTCTCTGGTAAGGAACAATAAAATCCTTGGTTTGGACCAAACTAAGGCCCTCGGTAAAGTGGTGATAATGTCTCAAGTAAGGAGCAATAAAGTCCCAGGTAAGTTGGGACAAAGTTAAAGACCACGAAAATAAGCAGCAATAAATTCTCAGGCATTGAACAAGAGGTTCTAACACACTGAAAGTAAAATTTTCAAAATGGGAACTTCTCAGTCTCATCCAATTTTTCTGGCTCTTCAGGACTTACTTTTGTCAAGAAAACTTAAAATAAAGAAAAGCAAACTAAAAAGATTCCTGAGTGAATGTGATGCCATTGCACCTTGGTTTGCAGTTCTGGGAGACCTCACGATAGCGTGCTGGGACAAGTTAGGCAGGCATCTTGATTTTGCTTGGGAACAAGGACGCTAAATTGCGGAGTCCGCCATGTTTGGAAGTTAGTGTGTAGCTGTATTGAAGACCAGAGCTACTGTAAAGAGGCAATGGAAAAAAGAGAAAGCTATGCTAGAAATGTACAAGAAGATCAGAAGAGGTTGAGAGCCCAGGAGAGTCAGGTATGGACAAAACAGATTCCGAGGAAGAATTGCAAGCCCTTATAGAAAAAATGTTCAGAAAAAAATCCCTTAAGAAACAGAGGTGGAAGGGAGAGGAGAAATGGTGATGTGGGGAGGGGAGGGACCCTCCTAGAATAATGCCTTTGGTGCATTCTCCTTATCAGAGTGAGGAAGGGTGGGGCCCAGGTACAGGGCGTTCCTTTTGCCCTGAGGATTGAAAAGCCATATGAAATGACTTAAGTCTTGCCTATCCAGTTTTCCAGGATGCCCAAGCCAATAGATATGATGAGCCTTTAGACTTTAAGGTCATCAAGGCTTTGGCTGAGTCCGTGAGAACATATAGAATTTCAGCTTCTTTTATTGTAGCTCAAATTGAAGCCCTAAATAGGTATAGCATGAGTCCTAGTGATTGGGGTGTGCTGGCTTGTGCATGCCTAAGCCCCGGGAAGTATCTTGATTGGAAAGATTTTTTAATTGAGTATGCCAATAAACAGGCTGCAGCTAATCTGGCAGCTGGAAATGCAGCACAGGGACACTTTGCCAACCAATAGGCAGGATACCCATTACAAGTTTTTGAACAAATAAATCAGATTGCCATAAAAGCATGGAAGTCATTACCCAATAAGGGAGAGGTGAGTGGTAAACTCACTAAGATACTGCAAGGCCCAATGGAACCATTCTAAAATTTTGTGGTCTGTTTGCTAGAGGCTGCAGGGAGAGATTTTGGCATTATAGCAGCCATAGTTGCAGCTATCTCTTTTGCAGTTGTGGGTTCAGTCACAGCTATTGTGGCTATGAGAACATCGGTGCAGACAGCCTGTAAGCTAAATGAGTTGTCCAAGAGCCTTGGATGCTCAATCCACAATCAGTGCTCAGTTAAAAGGAGGTTTAATGATTGTAAACCAAAGAATTGATCTGGTGCAGGAGCAAATAGATACCTGGTGGCGACTGGCCCAATTGGGATGTGAAATGAAATATCTAGGTTTGCGTGTTACCAGCATTCAGTATGAGAACTTTACACATGCTGCTAATTTGTCACAACAGTTGTCTAGCCATCTTTTAGGAAATTGGTGTGCTGACTTTGATGACTTAATGGTACAGCTCCAAGTGGTCTTCGTTGCTGTGAATTCAACACGTGTGAATGTGGGACTGGCTGTTGGATTGTCATCATGGTTGCCATTGCCATGGATCATTTGAAAGAGTGGGCGGGAATGGGAGCCATGGCTGTCCTCTTGTTGCGTATCTCCTTCATGGGCCTGTGGTGCCTTTGCAATATGAGGTTTGCTCAGCAGTGGCATGCAACTATGGTTGTCCAGGCATTTACAGCCATTGAGGCAGGATAGTCTCCTATCCTGCAGTCATGAACAAGTATTAATCCTTCACGCTCAGGTTGTATGGCTTAGCACTGCACTCTGAGCTAGCTCTGGAAGTGACCAACTCCGAGAAGGGCAAGTCTGGTTGCATGAGGGTTGGTGTCTGAGGCCCCACCTCCAGGAAAAAGATACTGGATGGATGTGGCACTGACTTTGCTGACTACCAGGACTCAGGGTCATTACAATCTCCACTGACTTATTAGAGACCAGACCACTATCCTTGCCTGTTGCTTAATTAAAACAAAAAGGTGGAACTGTAGAGAGCTTTGAAGTGCTGTGCCTTAAAGATGGTGCTGGTTTCTGCCTTCCACCCCCCTGAGGGTGAGCTCTCCCTGACGTAAACAAGCCCTTATTTGGTTACGTCTGTTCAGTCTGTCTGCTTCTACATTAGAGTAGCCTATCTTCAGAGTTCATGCAGATCCCTGATGTTGGATAGTGCAAGGGGATTTAAGTCTGTGCAGGGGTCCCCTGTGGTCAGAAGAACATGTTCAAGGATCCTGATTAAGACTGCACAAAGAAGATCTTCCCAGAGCCGCGTCTTCCTTGTTGGTCTAGGTTGGGTGCACACATCTGTCGCAATGCACAAAACTCAAGTTCAAATGAATCAAAGATTTCAACATAAATCCACCCACACTGATCCTCTTAGAAGAGAAAGTAGGTGGTACCCTTGAACAAATTGGTATAGGAGACCACTTCCTAAACATAACTAAACATAACAGTGCACAGACACTGACATCAATAATTAATAGTGGGATTTCCTCAAACTTAGAAGCTTCTGTAAGGCAAATTACACAGTTGACAAGACCTAATGGCAACCCACATAGTGCACATTTTATTTTTACCAGACCTATATCTGATAATAGATTGATCTCCAAAATATACAAAGAACTCAAGAAACTAGTCAACAAAACATCAAATAACCCTATTAAAAATAGGGGGCAGAATTGAGAAAAGAATTTCAATATAGGAAATCAAAGAGGCTGAAAGACACTTAAGAAAGTGGTCAACCTCCTTAGCTATCAAGGAAATGCAAATGAAAACAACTTTGAGATACCATCTTACTCCTTCCAGAATGGCTAAATTTAGAAACACCAATGACAACTTTTGCTAGAGAGGATGTGGAAAAAGGGGAACTCTCCTCCCCTGCTGATCAGTATGGCGGTTTCTCAGGAAATTGGAAATTAGTTTACCACAGGACTCTACAATTCCGCTCTTAGGTTTATGCCCAAATGACCCACATTTCTGCATCAAAGACATGTGCTCCACTATGTTCATAGTAGCATTATTTGTAATAGCAAGAGCCAGAAAGCAACCTTGATGCACCTCATCTGAAGAATGGATAACCTTGGAAAGGCTACCATGAATGCCCTTCTCTGATAGTGAGATCATCAATTAAATTATCCTCTATCGTAGAGTCCTAATCTAGTACCTGTTGGAAACAGAAGCAAACACCCATAACCAAACACTTAGGCAAATTAGAATCCAGATGCAGAGAGGGGACTGTAGGGAGCCGTTACAAGTACTGTTGGTAGACAGGAGAGATGTGCATGCGCTGGGTAACTGTCAAACCCTGGGTCCCTGCCTCTCCCGTGGCGTCATATGGGCCGATGAGCAGCAGCCAGTCAGGGGGTGACACGTTCAAGGCAGAGGCTCCTAGCCTATATAAGGGATGGGTTTTGTGTGTTTGGGGTCTCTCTGTCCTGTAAGCTTATACTCTCCCTCTCAAGAGCATTAAAGCTTTACTGCAGAAGGATCCTGAGTGTGCCTCGTTGTTCTTGCTGGCGAGACGGTAGCGCAGGACATCTGGTGCCGTAACCCGGGAATCAAGACCTCATCATCGTCAGCACCATCGGAGACCCCTTGGCTTCAAGGAGGATTCAGAACTGCAGGTAGATACGTTCGGAGAGGTATGTCTTTTCTGGACTTTGGCTTGGGACTGTCGCCACCTTGGGACAGTAGTTTCGAGGCTTTAGTGCTTGTCCTTGGGGCCATTTTTATCTTTTCTGCTATCCTGTTAGCAAAGTGTCAAAGTACCCTTGAGGAGGTCCAGAATAGCATGTCAGAAACCGAGTGTAGTGAGAGGTTGGTCGCGTGCAGAAAAAAAACCGTCCACAAGAAGGAAAAAGGCCCCCCGGTGAGTCTAGTGACAAGGGGTGTATCCATCAGATCACAGGGATCCTCCCCCTGCTGTCAAACCAGAGAGAGGAGCTGGCTTTTACCCTGTACATAAGCTTGAGGCCTTAACTCTTGATAGCTCCAATGATTCTGAAAGCTCAGGGGATGAGGTCTTAGATACTGAGGAAGAAGCTGAGCTAGATGAGGAGGCTGCTAAATATGAGGAAGAAAGATACCATCCAGATGACCATATGCAAAATAGCAAAAAACCTCGGAGACAGCTGTTTCAAATGGCCCTCTCACAAGTGGTTCCCTCCATGCCTCTGCCCTCTGAGAAGCGCCCAAGGTCATTTTCCTTTCTTCCGGAAAAAGTAAAAAGAAAAATGCATCTCGCCTTTCCCGTCTTTGAAGGCATTGACGCATCACAGCGGTTACATGCGCCTGTGGAATATAATCAGATAAAAGAGTTGGCTCAGTCAGTCAGAAAATATGGGGTCACGGCCAATTTTACTCTTGCACAATTAGATAGACTTGCCCTGGATGCCCTAAGGCCATCTGACTGGCAGATGGTCGCAAAGGCTACGCTTATCAGCATGGGCCAATATATGGAATGGAAAGCACTTTGGCATGAGGCTGCCCAAGAGCAAGCTAGAGCTAATGCGACAGCCTTGACCCCTGAACAGCAGTTGTGGACATTTGACATGCTAACAGGCCAGGGTCGTTTTGCAGCCGATCAAACTAATTATCACTGGGGTGCCTACTCGCAAATTGCTAGTACAGCCATTAGAGCCTGGAAGGCACTATCCAAGAAAGGGGGAGCAGACAATCAACTGACAAAAATCATCCAAGGGACTCAGGAACCCTTTTCTGACTTTGTAGCGAGAATGACAGAGGCAGCAGGGCGGATCTTTGGTGATCCCGAGCAGGCTGCACCTCTTGTTGAGCAACTTATTTTTGAACAGGCCACCCAGGAATGTCGCGCAGCTATAGCCCCGAGAAAGAATAAAGGATTGCAGGATTGACTTAGGGTCTGTAGAGAACTTGGGGGACCTCTTACTAATGCGGGGTTAGCTGCTGCCATCCTACAGTCTCAGAAGCACCCCCTTAAGGGGCCAGATAAAAGAACCTGTTTTAAATGCAGAAAGGCAGGACATCTAAGAAAGGATTGCAGGATGCTGGACAGGGAGAGAGAGCCACCAGCACTCTGCACTCGTTGCGGCAAAGGATACCATAGGGCCGCCCAGTGTTGCTCTGTACGTGATATAAAGGGTAGGATTCTCCCCCTTATAGGAACAACAACAGAGGTTCCAAAAAATGGGGCGTCGGGCCCACAGTTCCAGGGCCCGCCAAAATATGGGAACAGAGTCACCAGGATGATGAATGAGGCCCCTCAGGAGTCGGAGCAAGGGTGGACTTGTGTGCCACCTCCAACTTCCTATTAATGCCTCAGATGGGGGTGCAGCCCATTCCTGTTCAAGCCCCCAAGCCATTACCGGACGGGACTATAGGTCTCCTTCTCGGTAGAGGGTCACTTACATTACGGGGACTAGTTTTCACCCAGGTGTTATTGATGATCAAAACTCCCCCGAGATCCAGGTTTTATGCTTCAGCCCAAATGGGATATTTTCCATCAGCAGAGGGGATAGGATAGCTCAATTACTGCTCCTCCCACGCAACCCCCACCATGGTATGGGAGATAAACGGATGGGTTCTTCAGGGTCAGACTCTGCTTATCCAGTTGTTCAGCTTCATGATCGGCCAAAGCTATTGCTCTGGATTAATGGTAAAGGTTTTGAAGGCATATTGGACACAGGGGCAGAGGGGCAGATCGGAGCATCATCTCATCTCATTGGTGGCCAAAATCCTGGCCTGTCACAGAATCATCACATTCCCTTCAGGGGCTAGGCTATAGCTCTCATCCCACTATTAGTTCCTCTATGCTTACATGGAAATCAGAAGAAGGTCATCAAGGACAGTTCGCCCCCTACATGCTTCCCCTCCCTGTTAATTTGTGGGGACGTGACGTGCTACAGGGCTTGGGGCTTGCTTTATCCAATGAATACTCGCCGCGAGCTGTCAATATTATGAAAAAGATGGGGTATGAAACTGGAAAGGGGTTGGGACGCTTGAAACAAGGGCAAGTAGAACCCATATACCCTGATCCAAATCCAGGGAGACAGGGCCTGGGTTTTTGCTAGGTGCCACTGGGGCAGCATGGCCCATACCTTGGAAAACAGAGGACCCGGTATGGGTTCCCCAGTGGCCATTGACCTCTGAAAAATTAGAAGCAGTAAACAGCCTTGTGGCAGGACAGTTGGCTTTGGGGCACATAGAACCATCTACCTCCACTTGGAATACTCCAATTTTTGTTATTAAAAAGAAATCAGGCAAATGGCGCCTACTTCATGACCTAAGAGCCATTAATGAACAAATGCATCCTTTGGGTTCAGTGCCTTCCGGTGCTCTCTGCTCTGCCCAAAAATTGGAACCTAATTATTTTAGATATTAAGGATTGCTTTTTTTCTATTCCCTTGTATCCACCAGATAAGCCTCGCTTTGCATTTACCGTCCTTGCCATTAATCATGAGGGACCTGACAGGTGATTTCAATGGAAAGTATTACCTCAAGGCAAATAGCCCTACCATCTGTCAATTATATGTACAGGAGGCTCTCAGACCCATCAGAGAACAATATCCAAGTGTAATTGTTATACATTATATGGATGATGTACTCCTGTGTCATAAGGAATTAAACGTCCTTCAAGAGGCCTATCCCTTGCTACTCAAAAATCTACAATTCTGGGGCCTCCAGATTGCTACAGAGAAGGTCCAAATTGCCAATACTGGGCACTTTATAGGGTCCATGGTGCTCCCGGACAAAATCCTTCCGCAGAAAATAAAAATATATAGGGGCAAATTACATACTTTAAATGACTTTCAAAAATTATTGGCTACGGCCATTCCTAAAGATCCCCTCTGCAGATTTAAAGCCCCTGTTTGATATTTTGGAAGGGGACGCCCATATTACCTCCCCCAGGTCTTTGACACCCGCTGCAGAGGTAGCCCTCCGCTCAGTGGAGGAAGCTATCGAGGAAGCCCAATTATGTCGTATTGACCCGTCACAACCTTTTTCCCTCTGTGTGTTCAATACGAAGAAACTACCCACTGCAGTGCTTTGGCAGGATGGGCCCTTATTGTGGGTCCATCCACATGCCTCCCCACAAAAGATTATTGATTGGTACCCTGCAGCAATAGCTCAGCTCGCCCTTAGGGGTCTGAAGGCTGCTGTCAGCCGTTTTGGCAGACATCCCACAGCTTTAATTGTTCCCTAGAACTCTTTTCAGGTACAGACACTGGCTGCCCCCTCTGATGATTGGGCCATATTAGTCACCACCTTTTTGGGGAAAATTGATAATCATTACCCTAAACACCCTCTGTTACAATTTGCTGCATCTCATCCTATCGTATTTCCCCGGGTCACCTCTCATACCCCGCTAAAAGATGGATTGTGGTATATACAGATGGCTCCAAGACTGGCCTGGGAGCCTACGTGGTGGGTACCCAGGTGTTCTCGCAGCAGTATGCTGAAACTTCCCCTCAGGTGGTAGAATGCTTGGTGGTATTAGATGTTCTTCAAAAATTCCCAGGTCTCCTTAACATTGTTTCTGACTCCTCCTATGTGGTCAATGCTGTAAACTTACTGGAGATGGCTGGAATCATTAGATCCACTAGCAGAGTGGCATCTCTATTCCAAAAATTACAAGATTGCTTGTTAACCAGACAGGCTCCCATGTATATTACACATATTAGGGCTCATTTGGGACTTCCTGGCCCGATGAGCCAAGGAAATGATTTGGCAGATAAAGCCACAAGGCTGGCTGCGACGGTTTTTGTCCCCCCCCCCCGCTGCAAGCAGCTAAGGCCTTCTATGACAACAAACATGTTACTTCTGAGACCCTACGCAGGCACTTCTCTCTTACCAGGAAAGAGGCATGTGATATTGTTACTCAATGTCACAATTGCTGTCAGTTTCTCCCTGTCCGCCATACCGGAGTAAATCCAAGAGGGAATCTGCCATTACAAGTGTGGCAGATGGATGTCACTCATGTTCCTTCCTTTGGAAAACTCCAATATGTGCATGTATCAATAGATACCTGCTCTGGTGTCCTCCATGCCACACCACTCACTGGAGAAAAGACCTCCCATGTAATTCAACACTGTCTTGAGGCATGGAGTGCCTGGGGAAAGCCTAAATGCTTGAAAACTGACAGTGGACCTGCTTATACTTCTCAGAAGTTTAAACAATTTTGTGCACAAATGCAAGTCACACATGTTACGGGCTTGCCATACAACCCTCAAGGGCAGGGCATCATTGAGCATGCACATTGCATGCTCAAATCATACTTAATTAAACAAAGAGGGGGAATAATAAAAGATTTGCCCCCTGTGCCACGAGTTGCCATAGCAGTGGCACTTTTCACCATAAATTTTTTAAACTCAGATGAGCATGGTCAGACTGCGGCAGAGCGACAGTGCTCAGACCCACATCGATCTAAGGAACTGGTGAAATGGGAAGATGTGTTAACCAATGAATGGAAAGGCCCAGATCCTATTTTAATAAGATCCAGGGGAGCTGTTTGTGTTTTCCCGTGGAATGAAGAAAATCCTTTCTGGGTCCCTGAAAGACTTACCAGGACAGTCCTGGAGCAGAAGGATGCAGCAGACCAGACACAGAAAAAGGGGGAGCAAGCTGATGTTACTGATGATGATCAAGACTCCAGCTGTCCAGGGAGAACCACGTTGGGGAATCATGTCAATGTTTCCACTTCCGATGCCGGTGATGTATAGTGCACAGGTTTTTCCCTGATTGACTTTACCCTGGACTGGATGCCAGTCCAGGGGCTCTGCTTGGGCCATTGAGGGCTTGTTCTATTTTTTCCCCAATATGGGTATGGGAACTAATTTCACATCCTTGGATCCCATGCGATCCAGTCTTAACCCGTTTGACCAATGGCTGCTCTGTGGCATTAATGGGAGCTGCACTGATCTTACACCTATGGCAATGCTTAAAGGGGGTAAAAGTGAAAAAGGGCGGTTGGAGTTTGACTGGAAAGGGTCTTTGGGGAGCAGCCTCCAGTCGGGCCATAGCTCTGGGTCATTTAGTTGGACTGCCAATGATATAAAGTATTAATCCTTCAATCATACAGGTTATGATGCCACACCAGTGTGTGTCTGGTCTCCTTTTATGTGGATTGTGAGCAATAAGAGTGCTACAGATAATGAATTACATTGTGAGTCCGGTAGATGTTACTATACTTTATGTTGG
This sequence comes from Cricetiscus sungorus, assembly GCA_030556225.1. Classification (NCBI taxonomy): domain Eukaryota; kingdom Metazoa; phylum Chordata; class Mammalia; order Rodentia; family Cricetidae; genus Cricetiscus; species Cricetiscus sungorus. Next base: position 1,709,371 of record JANBXA010000739.1, on the reverse strand, counting down.
GATGCTCAAAAATTCCCCCTTGCTGTGGTAACTCGAATGCCACGCTTTGTGCCCATTCCAATAGAGGCACCCAGCAGCATGACATTATTTCGAGAAGAGAGGGACTTTGGAATCTCAGCAATTATTGTCGCCATCGTGGCTACTACTGTGGTCACGGCGGCAGTGACAGCCTTTGCCCTTGCACTATCCACATCGGTGTAAACTGCACAGGCTATTAATGGCTTGTCGGCTACTGTCTCCGAGGCCCTGGATAAGCAGGCCTCTGCAAATACTCAGATACAGGGTGGCCTGATGCTGGTAAACCAGCACATTGATTTAGTGCAGGAGCAGTTGGACATGTTGTGGCAGATGGCCCAATTAGGCTGTGAGCAAAAGCTCCCCGGCCTATATGTCATCTCCCTCCAATATGAGAATTTTACCAAAGCAGCTAATTTGTCTAAAAGCCTTTCTCAGTTCATGTTGCAGAATTGGACCTCTGAGTTTGAGCAGACACTTCAAGAGCTGAGAGCCGCTATTATCCACGTAAACTCCATACATCTTGACTTGTCTCTGACAGAGGGATTGTCATCATGAATTGCCTCAGCTGTTTCTTATTTCAAAGAATGGGTTGGGGTGGGATTGTTTGGCGCAGCTGTTTGTTGCGGACTGTTGTTGCTTCTTTGGTTGGTCTGTAAGCTCAGAGCTCAAAATAAGTGAGACAAGGTGGTTATCACCCAAGCGCTTGTAGCTTTGGAACAGGGGGCTTCCACAGATATTTGGCTAACAATGCTTAAGCAGTAGGCCGCCGGTCAGAGAGCTCTTGCACACCCAGAGCGTAGGCTCATTGCACAGGGTAGAGTGTCTGGTCTGAGCAGCCCATGAGGGATGCCGAGCAAAGGATCGCACAGGGAGTCGCCTGGCTCTCTGGGAGACATGTTGTCCTGCATAAGGGTTGCCTGCCCTAGTCTCCCTTTCCCAGAAAAATGGCAGAGGACAGGTCGAGGTCACTTTGGGGTGAGTTGACAGCCCCATAGCGACTCTCGCACATGGTCTTAATTTTTGATCTGGGAGGTACAACCTCTGTCTCTATCCCTCGTTATATGGGTGACCTACCTTCTGAAAATTGGGAAGCCTCATTAATTCTGTTCCTATTAATTGACTCTGTTTAAAATAAATAAAAAGGGGGAGATGTAGGGAGTCATTACAAGTACTGTTGGTAGACAGGAGAGATGCGCATGCGCTGGGTAACTGTCAAACCCTGGGTCCCTGCCTCTCCCATGGCCTCATATGGGCCGACGAGGCAGCCAGTCAGGGGGTGACACGTCCAAGGCAGAGGCTGCTAGCCTATATAAGGGATGGGTTTTGTGTGTTTGGGGTCTCTCTGTCCTGTAATCTTATGCTCTCCCTCTCAAGAGCATTAAAGCTTTACTGCAGAAGGATCCTGAGTGTGCTGCATTTTTCTTGCTGGCGAGTCGGTAGCGTGGGACAGGGGACAAGACCAGGTTGCAAAAACCCACAGAGACAGCTGACCTGAAGAAGGAGGAGCTAATGGGCCCCCACACACTGATATCTGAGAACTCAACAAGGGACTGAGACCCCCTGAATATGGGTCTCAGCTAGAAAGAATGTGCAGACTAAGGGACATTAGACAGTAGAAACAGGATGTATTCCTGGTGCACAAAAGGACCTTGTCTGGACATCCCCCATGGATGGATACCCCCTTAACCTAGAGACAGGAAAGAAGTCCTAGTCCCTACTTTAAATGATTGGACAGATTTACATGATCCCACCTTGATAGCACAGCCCTACATGTGGAATGGGTGTGGGGTATGGGAGGGGAGGGTTGTCATAGTGTATGTGAAGGGGGAAAGAGGGTAAGAGGGAGTGACGGAGTGAGGGAGTGAGGGAGATGTAACCCGGATCAACATGTAAAATGTTTAAATTATATTATTAATAAAAAATAAAAAATAATAAAGTTGATATCCACCAGCAGAAGCCTTTGGACCACTTTTTTTTTCTCCGATTGTATTCACTGATACTATGTAACTTTCACTATGGAATTGTGCTAGGTAAATTACTATTTTTCATGGTCTTTGCCATGGCCTGATGGAATCACCTCCCTTCTTGTGAATATTAAAGTTTTTATAGGACATTTATATAGGTTAGTAAGGGATCCAAAGAAAACACTGCCTCTCACCTGTTTTATGCTTGTTGCATTTGATAATACATAATAGAAAATCACAATGGGATGACTAGGCAAATTCATCATCTTATGGTATGTCAAAATTGTCACCAAGTAACTCAAACCAAACAATCATGACTTCACTGTATTACTTCCTTTACCTTCTCCTTAGCACAAAAATCATTCTGTGAATTGCAGTTTTTTATTCTTGCGGTAAACCCCATATGTATGTGAAGGCACTTACTCTAAAATATGCTCAATTATACTACAACAAGACTTGCTAAACTATATTCATAGCCTCATTATTCTTAATAGCCCAATATTTTAAACAACCTAGATGACTGCCAACTGAAAATGGATACATACTATGTGGTACATTACATGATATAATACTACTCATTGGCAAGAAGCAATAACATCCTATAATTTTCAGGCAAATAAACAGAACTAGAAAAAATTACTTTCCTGACTGAGATGTCCAAGAACAAGAGGGACAAATATAGTATGTACTCATTCATAAATGGAGACCAACATAAAGCAAATGATATTCAAACTACAACCCACAACCCAAGAATATCTAAAAAAATCTCTTTAGAAATATATGAAAGAAGCTGAAGAAATCCAGCACTAAACATTTGGCCAAGCTCCTGGAATACAATCAAAGAGATGGAGGAAAAATTTTATGAGCAAGGTAGTTAATATCATGAAGCAGAAATGCATAGAATCAACTGACATGTTCTAGTGAGAGATCACTGACTCTGGTTTGAATAATGAACTTGTATAAGACCAAACTGGAGTCCTTTAATAAAGGTGACAATGGTGAATTACAGACAACCTGTGAGGAGATTTGTAATTTGTCCAAGTTTTAATTTTTAATGCACAATATGACATAGTGGAGGGAACTTTTTATGGAACTTTTTATGCTCAGCCTAAACAAAGGGTTGTGGGGGATGTGTAGGTGCCTTTGGCTGCCCCAATGCGATGATGCGACAAATATAGTAGACTTCTTAGAAATTTTCTTATCCACTGTAAGGAGCAAATGAGTGGTGCGGAGATATGTGGGAGTAGAAGAGTAGAGGAGGTATGGGAACTGGATTGTAATATAAAACATAAATAAACAAAAAAGCAAAAGAAAGAGTTAACAATCACAGGTAACTAATATCTAATAATACCAATGGACACGATAAACCACTAAAAAGACACAGTTTAATAGACAAAATATAAAAGGGTGACTTTTATTCTGCTGCATATTTGAAAAACTCCTCAAATTCAAAGACAGTTACTCCCTCACTGTAAAATGTTGGGAAATTATTTTCTAATCAAAAGGACACAAGAATACACAAGAAAGAAGCTGGCAAAGCTATCCTAATAGCTAACAAAATAGACTTTAGAATAAAATTTTCAAAAAACATAGTGAAGTATATTTCATATTTATCACAACCTATGTCTACCAAAATGAAGTCTCACTTCTGAATATTCATGCTCCAAATACTTCATCAACCACAATTGTAAAAGCAACACCACTAAAGCTTAAATCATAAATTAAAACACACACACACACACACACACACACACTCGCGTGTGCACATGCACGCATGGAAAGCTTGCGCACGTTAATTCTTGGATACTTTGAAACCCCATTTCACAAACTTTAAATCTGGCAGAAGAAAGCAGAAATAAAGAAACAAATCAATATTGGGACTCAAGTTGACTAAACAACATATCTAGAACATGCCAAGCATACATCAAAGTGTCCAATTTCTGGGCAGCATCTTATTTCATGGAATCTCTAAGATTGTCTAATAATTCAGTAACAAAATCAACTTCAACACATAAAAAAGGAAGACTAACCTGCATACCTTTACTGTTCACAATTGTTAAAATAAGAATTAAACAACAACACAATTTACAGAAATCACAGAAACTTATGGACACTGGGTAAAGGAAGAAACAAAGAAAAATATTAAACACTTTCTAGAATTCAATATAAAAGAATATATAACATACACAAGGTTATAAAACACTATCATAGTAGTGCTAAACAGACCATTCTTTCCAGTAACTGTGAACATAAAGAAGCTAGTAATGCAAAGAAAAGACAATTTCTAGATAATCTTCCTCATGAATTTTGTTGCAACAATACTCAATAAAACACAGGTACATGAATACAAGAACACATCAAAAATGTCATTCAGCATGGTGAAGTAGGCTTCATTCCATAGACACAGGAATGGATTAACATACAAAAATCTGTCAATATAATCCAACAGATGAATAGTCTGTAAGAATAAGCCCAAATGATCATCTCACTTAATGCTGAAGTAGCCTTTGACAAAATCCATACACCTTCATGGTAATGCTCTAGGAGAGTTCAAGACACAAGACACAAGTTCAAGGACACAAGAATCAAACCTCAATATAATAAAAATTATGTAAAGAAAGCAAACATCAAACTAAATTGAGAGAACTCTAAAATCAGGAACAAGAAAAATGCTTTTCACACTCTCCACACCTATTCAACATAGAAATTGAAGTAAGTTCTTGCTACCTCAATAACACAGCAAAAGAAGATGCAAGGGAAATAAATGGAAAATCTGAAATTTTCATTCTTTGCAGAGAGCCAAAACAAACCTGCTGAATAAAGGAACTTCCAGAGTCGTCACAACCACTGATTTTTGCCTTTAATATAAAGTTACAGTAATAAGAACAGCTTGGTATTGCTATCAAAAAGAGAAATCAAATTCAAGGCCCGGCCGGACTTTGATCTGTATACCTATGACCACCTGATTTTTGACAATGAAGTTAAAATTATGAAATATGAAATGAAAGCATTTTCAACAATTGGGGTTGGGGCAGCTGGAGGTTTAATGTAGAAGATTGCAAATAGATTCATATATATTTCCATAATAAAACTCTAGTCCAAATGAATCATAGACCTCTATTTAAATACAGCCATAGTTATCATCATAGAAGAGAAAATGGTAATTTCCTTGAACACCGTGGCACAAGATACCACTTCCTAAATATAACACCTGTAGTAAAGACACTGAAAGATTTAACAAAAAATGTAACCTCCTGAAACTAAGAAGCTTTTGTAAGGCAGTGAATATGGTGAATAGAACATATAAGGAGTGTACATAATGGAAAAAGTTTTCAGCAACTCCATATCTGACAATGTATTGATTCTGCAAATAAAAGAACTCAAGAAACTAGACATAAAAACAAATTAATTCAATTAAAGAAATGAAATATCAAACAAATTAAAGGTGGCTATACAGAGGATTCTCAAATGGCTGAAGGACTTTTAAGGCATTGTTCAATATACTTCACCATCAGGGAAATGCAAATCAAAACTACACTAAGATATAATCTTACTTATGTCAAAATTATTAAGGTAAAAATACTGATGACTTCATATTCTAGAAAGGATGAGAATGACTGGGAAACTTCTCCACTGTTAGTGGGTAGTCAAAAAGGTATAATCACAGTTAAAATCAGTATGGCAGTTTCTCAGGAAATTGGTTGTCAATCAACATAAACATCTCACAATATCACTCTTGGGCAATTACTCAGGGGATGCTCAAGCACATCAAATGGACATTTGCTTAACTACATTCATAGAACCATTATTCATAATCAGAAGACTCTTGAAACAATCTGGGTGGCCCACAAGACAATAATGGATAAACATTATGTACATTTACACAATTGAGTATTAGTGGAAAGACAATGACATTAAATTTGCAGCCAAACAGAACTTGAAAAGACCCTCCTGAGAGATCTAAAGCAGACGCAGATAGACAATCATGAGAGATACTCACTCAAAATGAATATTAGATGTAAAGTAAAGCAATAGTAACTAGTGAATTAATCCACAGCACGAGTAGTTAAATAACATGGTGAACCTTAAGAAGGATTCATGGATTGTTCTTTTAAGGAGAAATGGATAGATTGCTTGAGTAAACTAGAGGTTTAGAGGGAAGTGATGAGAACACAAGTGCTTAGGATTTCGAGTTATGTGGTCAATGGCAAAAGAGATCAATGAGATAGATATCTAGATAGAGGGCTGTTTGGGATTAGTGTCTAAGCTTATACAAAATAACTCCATGGACTCTATGAGGATGATCTCAGATAAGACTACTGCAAATAGTATAGTGGATGCCTAAACTGGTCATATCCTGTAATTAGGTGTTGACTAACCTAATTGTCAAAATAACAACTTTATCAAATAATTGATGAAGCAGATGCAGAGATCCACATCCAAGCACTTGCCTGAACACAAGGAGTTCCATTGATAAAGGAGAGGAGGATTTTTTGGAGCACAGGAGGAAGGATTTCAACTGGGAATTCCACTGATACAGCTGACCAGACCTTTTGATATCTCACAGATATCATGAACCAACAACTCTGGAGCCAGCATGGGAACAATAAAAGGCCTCTACATATCAATGATTTCTGTATAGCTTGGTCTGTTTTTTGATATCCCCTAGCAGAGGAATCAGGACCCATTCATGGCACATGAACTGACTTTTTTAACCTATTTCCCATATGGTTATGCTTCACTAAGCCTTGATGCAGAGGCAGGAGTATTGGCTTCTTGAGACATGGAGGCAGGCCATCCATTCTTGAAAGGATAAAGACTGGATGGGGATTACACAGTATTAGGTGGGACTGAAGATAATAAAAGTATGGAGGGGAGGCTGTGGTTGTTTTAATTAATGAATTAATTATTTAATAAAAGAAGAAAAATGTGCTTAATATTGTATTTCATATAGTGAAAGTCACTCATTTACTAGCTTCTTTCACTTTCTGACTTTGCTGAGCAAACCACCTCCAAATGAACAGCCTATCAAAAATGCTGCCAATGTCAAAGCATTTAATAGGCAATGCTGACCAGAGATGTCTCTGTAAGTTATATTCAGTCAAATGATGTTGAGATTGAAGATTGTACATTACTGTCTTATCCAACGAGAGGAGACACCCCTTTAGTAAGAATGGCATTGGCTCAATGCATAGAGTCCACATAAATTGATAACAAATCTGGTAATCCAGAATCCTCAGAAAGACCTACATTAAACCAGGGTCCAAAAGAAGTGAACAAGGCCACTAAATATGCAGCAGAAAATTAATGATATTGATGAGTGCAGGGTCCTTAGCAATTATGTAGACTTTAAGGTAAAACTATACCACAGTAAAATCAATTCTCCTTGTAGATATATGAATCAAGGCTTTTAGAAACCATCATTAATATCATTTTCAGCTACCATATTTAAAAAAAAGACTCATGCTGGGCAGTGGTTGTTCCCACCTTTAACCCTAGCACTTTGAAGGCAGTTGCAGGCACATGTTCAAGCATTTGAAGTTACCCTGGTTTACATAGTGAATGTCAGGAAAGGTTCCAAAGCCACACAGAGAAATCACGTCTTGAAAACAAAAAGAAAAAAATAAAAACAAAAACACTCCCTTCAACCTTTAAGTATAGTTTATCATGGAGCTGAAGACAGGTAACAATAGCAAACTCACTCTTTGCTAGATACATCTGAAGTTTTGATATCTTAGGTAGTTCATAGTTTTACTATTTAGAGAAAAGGATATTCACCAACAAAATTATTTGAGTACGTTTTTCACTTATTATATTATATTCAATGTAATGAAGTACCCTTGAGTATTGTAATATTGTCAGTTAGGATGGCAACTTCCATGGCTTTGATTGTATCCTCATTGGGAGTAACGTCTTGCACTTATACTGAAATTCAGGAATGTGTGGTTCACTTCCTTGGAAAACTGCATCTCAGATCGTTGCTATTGGTGTACCTATGGTATGGGCATAGAGAATCCCACTAGAGTTACTAGACAATCATTATGATGCCACTTATGCAAGATAAGGCATAACTGATCCAATCCAGTAAATGGATGGGCTTGTATAAAGTTAAAATACCACAGTTCTCATTTCTAAAGTATGGAGCAGTACAAACTTTTTTTCACCCTGCTTTTTTTGGGAAGGGGAGGGGACAAAAAACTGGACCAAATGTGTACACCAAGATGATGGGAGATGTTATTCTGTAAATATGTTTCTCATACTGGTTAATGAATAAAGCACCGTTGGGCCAATGAGATAGCAAGATAGGCAGGGCTAGGAGACAAAGAGAAAAGAAGGAAGTAGGAGGGAGGAGTCAAGATGGAGACCTGAAAGAAAGAAGATGCCAGCTGTAGCTCCCGGATAAGATAACCACGTGGAAATACTTAGATAAGTAGAAATGGGTTAATAATTAAGGCAGAGCTAGCCCATTAACATTGATAGTCATTGGCCAACAGGATTGTATCAAATACAGAGTCTCTGAGTATTATTTGGGGCTGGGGCGGCTGTGGGCCCAGCTTAGCTGCAGGCGGGATGGAGCTGGTGGGAAGGAACAACCTGCCATAACATATTCCCAAGCAAGCAAAGAGACAAACGAATAAAAATCCCAGAGAAAGATGGTTTCAGTGCACAATTTTACCAGAAATTCAAGAAAGAGCTCATACCAATATTCCTCAAGGTATTCCTGACAAGGGAAGTAGAAAGGTCATTGCAAAACTTGTTTTATAAGGGTAAATTACCTTTTTATCCAAACCACACAAAGACACAACTAAGAAAGAGAACTACAGACCAATATCCCTCATGAACATTGATGCAAAAATACTCAATAAAATACTGTCAAATCAAACCCCAGAATACATCAAAGAAATCAACCACTATGATAAAGTAGAACTACAACATGGATTCAGGGATGGTTCAACATACAAGAATCCATCATGGAATCCACCATATAAGCAAACTGGAAAAGAAAAACTATATGATTATCTCACTAGACTTTGAGAAAGGAATTGACAAAATCCAACAACCCTTCAGGAACAATGTCTTGGAGAGAACATGGATAATAGCAACATAGATGACCATTACAAAGGAAATGTACTGCAAAACAACAGCCAACAAAAGGCTAAGTATACAGAAACTCAGTGTGATTCTTATAAAATCAGAAGAAAGACAAGGCTGACCATTCTGTCAATATCATGTCAATATGATACTTAAAGTTCAAGCTAGAGCAATAAGACAAGAAAAGGAAAAAAAAACCGGATACAACTTAAAAAAGAAAAAGTCAAAATTTACTATTTGCAGATAATATTATAGTATACAGGACTTACCCAAAAAATTCTATGAGAAAATTTCTACAGCTGATAAAGACCTTCATCTGTGTTGCAGTATACAATATTAACTTTAAAAAATATGTAACTCTACTTTATTGCAGATAAATGGGTTGAGAAAGGAATAAGAGAAACTTTATTATAACAACAAGCAGCATATCTTGGGGTACATCTCACCAAACAAGTAAAAATCCAATATAAAAGAATTTAGAGGCTTCAAAGAAGAAATTAAAGAAGATAGCAGAAAATGGAATTATGTCCAATGCTCTTGGACAGGTAACATCATCATAGTAAAAATGACAAACTTGCCAAAAGCAATCTACAGATTCAATGCAATCCCCATTGAAATCCTAGCACAATTCTTCACAGACCTTTAAAGAACAACACTCAACATTTTATGGAAAACCACAAAACACAGAATAGGCAAAACAACCCATTACAATAAAGAAACTTACAGAAACATCACTATCTCTGACTTTAAAGTGTATTATAACAATAGAGAACTGAAAACTGCTTGTTATTGGCACAAAAATAAACAGGTAGATCAATGAAATCAAATAATGAACCCAGATATTAACTTGCATTTTTACAAATACCTTATGTTTGTCAAAGAAGTTAAAATTATACAATGGAAAAAATAAATTGTATTCAGTAAATGGTGCTGGCATTACTGGATACTGACATATATAATATTGCTGACATATCCATGTCTATTGCCATGCACAAAACATAAGTTCAAATGGGTCAATGACCTCAAGATAAACTAAGCCACACTAATCCTCTTAGAAGAGAAAGTGGAGGTACCCTTGCAAGAAATGGTACAAGAGTGTGCTTCCTGCATACAAAATCAATAGCTCAGACACTGATATTAACAATTAATACTAGACACTCCTGAAACAGAGACACTTCTATAAAACAAAGTACATAGTCAACAACACAATGTGGCAGCCCACAGAATGGTAAAAAATAATCAGTAAGTCCACATCCCACAGAGGCCTGTAAAGAAGTCAAGATACTCATTGCCAATACACCAACTATTCTAATTAAAAGTGGGATACAGTAGTAAAAAGAGAATTTTCACTAGAGGAATCTATAATGTTTGTAACTCAATTTCCATCAAGGAAATGCAAATTAAAAGGAACACTGAGATATGGCTAAAATAAAAATAATGGCAGCTTATACTTACAAGGATGTCGAAAAGGTGGATGTTTCTACACTGCTTATGGGACGGCAAACTCATACAATCACTTTGGAAATCAGTATGCAAGTTCCCCAGAAAGATCGTAATCATCTGCCACAAGATCCTACATTTCACTCTTAGACATATACTAGAAAGGCACACATTCATACAACAAGAACATGTGTTCAATCATGTTCACAGCAGCATTATTTTTGATTCCCTTCAAATTAATAATGCCTAACAAAAATAAGGCGTATTTACACTATGAACTTAGTGGGACAAAACAATGGAATCTTGAAATTTGCAGGCAATTGGATCGAACTAACAGACAGCATTCTGAGTTAGTTTAACTAGTCAGAAAAGGAAAAAAAATGCTATGTAGTCACTCATATATGGTATTAGACAGAGAGCACACTATTATCAACTTCAAATCTATTCCACTAAAGAAGATAGTATACAAGGAGGTTCATAATAGAGACTTCCATGGTCCCAGAGAGAAGGAAAAAATGACAAGATCTGAGAAAACAGGGAGCATGGCATGATGGGAGAGTGAGTTAGAGAAAGAGAGTGAAGAGGAGGGGAGGTAAGGACATGATGGAGCAGAAAAACTGAGTCACAGGAATAATAGTGGAGAGCCAAAAAAGACATGCCTTAATAGAGGGAGCCATTAAAGGATTAAAGAGAAATCTGGCACCAGAAATATAATCAGATTCTCAGAAGTATGATCCCAACTAAGAATCTAAACAATAGTGGACATGCTACTTTAAATGTCCTTTCCTGATAATGAGATTGATGGCTACCTAATATGCCATCTTTCATCCTTCATCTAGTAGCTAATGGAAGCATAAACAGACATCAACATGTAAGCACAAGTTGCAGCAACAGAAGAATGATGAGCAAAGTGGTCAATACCAGGTTGGAGAAACTGCCGATTTGAACAAAAGGAAGTTCATGGACTCCAAAAGACAGTGGGGAAAGTGTCATAGGACCAAACCATGTCCCTGAATGTGACTGAAAGTTAGAAGACCTGTCCAGTCTATGGGGCCTTTGGTAGTGGATCAGTATTTATCGCTAGTGTAGGAATGGACTTTGGGATCCCACTTCTCATTGAGGGATACTTGCTCAGCTTATACAAATTTGGAGGGCTTAGGCCCTGTCACAAATGATGAGTCAGAGTATGATGACACTCTATGTAATGCCTCACCCTCCCTGGGGAACAGAAATGGATGGAATGCAGGGCAGGTGGGGGCATGGAGGATGGGAAGCAGAGGGAACTGGGGTTGATATGTTACAAGCACATTTTTTTCCACTCTTTGTTCCTCCCTGCCAGCCGCCCTCTCCCACCACCACATGAGCCTCAAATAACACTCTGAGACTCTGTATTTGATACAATCCTGTTGGCCCATTACTATTATTGTTAATAGGCTAGCTCTGTCTTAATGATTACCCCATTTTTACTTATCTAAATATTTTCACGTGGTCATCTTACCGGATAGTGGTGGCCCAGCATCTTGCTTCCTCTAGGCTCTACATGTTGACTCCTTACTACTTTCTCTGTCCTCCTTTTCTATTAGCCCCACCTATCTTGCTTTCCCATTGGACCAACAGTGCTTTATTAATTAACCATTATGAAAAACATATTTACAGAATAACATCTTCCATCAGATATGTAAAATTGTTTCTAATTTTAATTAAAAAATTCTTCAATAATTAAAACATGATAATGAGAAAGGTGAAAGAAATGGTTTTTGATAGTCAAAATACAAGATTGTCATTTACAACAAAATGGGCGCTTACCCAATATCAATGCCATCAACTCATTCCTGAGGTTACAAAAAGCTGAAGAGAACCACATACCTAGTTGTCACTTACTCTATAGAGCTAAGCACAAAATTTATTGACACTGACCCAATAGCCAGATCCAAAGACTTCTTAGTATGTAACACAAATACTGACATGGGCAGTTGAACTGGACATTAAGCTGTCATATGAACATCAAGTTTAATGGTAGACACAATGAATACAGTCTTCAAAGGTGGTACTGACATTCTGTATCCATGTTTTTTTAAGTCAGAATATAGATGAATTTTGAAGCTGCCTCAATAGAGAAAAATACCCTCCATATTTTCCCTTACTGATGTCTAAGTGGTGGATTAAAAGATTGCTGAATTAAGTAAACTCATCCATTGAAAGATACTTTTCAGGCTTTTAATTTTGTTAATAATGGTTTTACTTTATATGAAGGAGGTCATTCATCAAGAAAAATCTTTGAGTAGTTTTTCCTCAGACTACATTTCATTCCATGCAATTAGCTACTCTTCATATGAGTAATATTGTCAACTTCAGGACAGCTCTTCTTTGGAGAACCAAATTCCACATATGCTGTCATTAGTGGTTGTACAGAACACTTATGTTGAGAGAATAAATTATAGAAAGGTAACACTGTATCTCAGGTACTTTTTCTCCTAGAATCCATGATATGAGAACATAGATTTCCACCAAGGATGCCAGGCAGTAATTATGATGTACCCTTCTGTCACATTCCAGTACCAACCAACTCATAGACCCACATTATATATTCATTTATTTTCTTCACAAACTGCAAGTCTCTATGTGAGTTGTAAATATTTTATATTCTCCTAAAAACAACATGGCTCTAGTAAAGTACACATGAAAGTAAAAAAATCACAAGTCAACTAGTTTGTTGAATACTTAAGACACCTTTTCTCCACTCCAATTTTCATAGTTCCACAATGGAGACAATACCATTGTAGTGCCTCTGTCATAATCAATTTTATTTTTGAAATTAAAACAGGTTTATATCCTATTACCTTTAAGGCAACTTGATATCATGGTCTAGATGTAAACTTGGAGAGAAAGTAGGTGGGTGAATATTTGTTCCAGTACACAAAGGCAGAAACAAAGAAAGAAAGAATACATACACACACAAACAAACAAGAAAAAAGGTTTGACACAAAAATGACAGCAATGCTAACAAAAATCCAGGCTCACAGAGATCTAAGCAACAAGAACTAGGATCAAATAGCTTACTCTCGACTCCAGGAAATTTAACTCTTTCAGACATTTCCATTGATTCCCCAACCTGGCAGCATCCACCAAAACAAGTAATGAACCTGTGTATAAAACATTCAAGGCTTCATAAATATTGGCATGGGTTTCACCATAACCTGATTAAAAGAGTCACACCCTATGTATGCATCCATTAAAAATTGTACAGGACATGTATAAGTAATAACAAAACCTTCAAAGAAAACACTGTATTTCAGCTTCTCCTTTTGGGGTAGTCAATAGAGGCATTTAAAAACCCAAATGGCATTGCCTGTGATCAGTTATGATCTCACAAATATAAACAAACACATATCTCTTAGTATTTGAAACAAAATGCACCTACCTATGACACACATTTTATATCTTTATTACTTCATACTAAGAAAAATACTTGGGTGAATTATAATCAACTGCATCTCTCCAAATTCCCAATAAACTATTATGGCTGAGTAAGGCAATCCTGCAACAACCAGTTTCAGTTTGCCATTGTAATTGATTGATGAGTAGTTTGGCATAGTTTATATTCTCCAGATGTCATATATCCAGAAGGCAGAAAAGGACACCCATGCTTATTTGCCCTATTATTATTGCAGCACAAATTTACTGAAATAGATAAAAAATTACACTAATCCTTCTGTGTCATCCGTCTTTGATTTCTAATTAAGAGCAGCCTACATAATTCAATTGTGTCATTTTTCACTGGGCACATTGTTCTCAGCCAATATTCTTTTGTGATATTACAGAAAAATAGACAAATCTGCTGACAATTGAAGATGCCTCTCCTCCAGTATCCATGGATTTTAATCTAGGTTAAACTGCAAATCTGAAGGGAGTATTGCCTATACTCCTCTAAAGTCTTCTTTTGTTCTGTGTTAATACTTGGAAAGGGCTAGTAATTGGTATGGTATCCTGTATTAACTAATCACAACAATTACTCTGAGAAGTATATTGGAATTTTCAATGATTTTCTTTCTCTATAGTGAACTGCAAAGGATGACTCTAGTCATTTATTTTATGGGATTTATTAGTGTGTGGGCTATGATTTGTGATTTAAACTTTAGTAATGCTATTTTTACAATAGTGGTTGATGCTGTGTTTGGAGCAGGAAGTAGAAAGTGAACCTATGCACTGCAAAAAGAGAGCCAGGTCATTATTGCAGACAGGAGTCAGTGACATTGAAATCGTGTTTATGCAGATCTCTAAAAGGTCAGGTCTTCTGTAGAAGGCAAGGATATGGAACTCTGTGCTGTGTCTTTAGGCACATTCATTGTCTTGAGGATGTGCTCTTCCTACTCAAGCCTTATAGCCAATCAGGAACTTGGGGCTGACCTGAGTTTTAGGTCTTCCAGGACACTTTCCTGGAGCCATGTTGCATGCATTATTTTATACCAGAACACTCTGTTTAAAACAGAGCTCCTCTTTAAAACAAGGAGGAGGCATGAGAGAGAATGTAATGGTCTGAAGCCAGGGCCTTTGTGGAGGGGATGCTTTACATGCTGAGAACACAACAGTTCCCACCACATAGAGCTGTGGCATTTGGTCCCAAGGCCACTGTGGCCTTAGTCAATAATATTCATGGGATGATCTGTGTTCCCCTTATACTGCATTGTATGAGTAGCCTTCTCCTGAGTTGATCTCATTGCATGACAGTTTTTGCTGACTTCCTGGATGTCTCCAATTTTCTTCCATTTTTCCCTGGAGGAAGTGTACAGGAAGCCATTCATCTTAAGAAAATTTCTTAGAATAAGAAATCGCTTAAAGGAGACCTCCCAGCCCCATGAGTTGTTTGTTTTGTGTTTCCTATCTTCCTCATCTTCTGGCCCATTTACCTCAGGACCTCAGTAAAGTGCTAATTCATGTTACCCCTGTACTGTGTAATAATTATGGAATTGTCTTTTTTTTGTTGAAGGCTTTCATTTACCTAACTTGCAGTTCCCTGTACCCATTTAAATTCTTTCTACTGGTAGCTGGTGTGTAACCTTTAAAGGATTTAAAAATTACAGCATATGTGGAATGCAAAATATGTTTTGGAGCTAGGTGATTGTAGTGCATGTCTTTAAAATTGATGTTTAAAAAGGATCAGGAGAAAAAATAAGCTGAATAGATGTTTATTCAGAGAGAAATAACTCACAACATAGACAGATGAACACCAGCAGGTTCCTGGTCCCAAGAATGCCTCCTGATGTACTCCTGACCCCCATGTAGCAACTAAAAGAGCTCTCCCAGCCCTCTACTCAGCTTTAGTTCCTCCAGGTTACCCTGTCTCCATGCCACAATGGGTGTGGTCTATGCCACAGATGCAGACAAGGTGAATATCTCACTCCAATTTCCCTTTTAGTCTAAAGAAAAGATTTGGGCTTAATACAAAATCTATATACAAAACAGTGAATAACAAGTGTGCTCTAAGAAAAGGAAAATCGAGAACATACAAAGATAATACCTAACTATCTAGTCTTAGGGTGAAGTTGAAATGGGGTTTACAATAGAGTTGTCTTAAGCTGGAAAGCTTAAGTCTAGTACCTAATATATCTAACTAGGAAGAGAGAATAATAGTTGTGATGGTTTAATCTACAACCTCATCAAGACCTGAGAAGGAAAATAGCAATACTAAAATAGACAGGAAGTGCAGGTGAGAAACTTCCAAAAGATGCCTCAAACAGAAACAGCAAGCTACCTGGGACAGTCACCCAAGGTCTCACAGCAATGTTGGTACAGCCAGTTTTGGCTAAAGCCTAGAGTATCTGACAGACCACATCAAATGCAGAGAGGTAGAAAGGCTGTCTTACCCTGACTTGTCAAGGTTCAGCAGTTTTCTATGTTTGTCTCCTGCAAGCACACCCAAATCAGTGATAAAGTTGGGGGCAGTTCTTTGCCCAAGAGGCCATAGCTCAAGTGAGGATGAACTCCACAAGGAGCAGCATCAGTATCCAACATTTTTTGGGAAGGTGCATGGTGCTGTCTGGTGTAACAGTGTCTCATGTGAACAGAGTACTAATATTAAAACATTTAAATGCCATGTTCTACAGGTCTATGAAGTCTTTGAAGATTAAGCATCTATTTCTGACTAATCTCATATATATAGGAAATATGGGTGAAGAATGTAGGTCCCTGCATGAATCCCTAGGAAACATTGAGCAAGCCTGAAGCTGCTGGCTGAAACTCCTTTCCCCTAGCCTGTTGCTGGTACTCTTCTTGTTTTTGTTAACACACACCTCATGACAACACCTACCTCATGACAATACACCTCATGACAACACACAGCTCATAGGGAGGAGCTAAGCCTAAAATTCCTGTAATTTTCCACTGTGCTGTAAGTAAGTATTTAAGCCCATTCAATATCCTTAATAAATGGCATTTGACATTTGGTGTTATGACATTGCCATTGAATGAATGACCTGCTATCTTGTCTTTATTTCAATCTCTAGGCTTTCTTCCAGTTTGTGGAACTGATTGTAGCACAGGCGCTACAGAAGATAATCTGTAATACTCAGGAACCTAGGTATAGAATTGATTGAAACTTCCCTGAGTAAAGCAGGGACAAATACCTAAACAATGTAACTATGTACATATACATATACATATACATATACATATACATATACATATACATATACATATACATATACATATACATATACATGTAATTCCCTAAACTAGTGGCAGAATAGAAATGCCTAGACCAGAGGTAGACAATAAAGTGCAGCATGATAAAAATATCCTAAATGTATCAATATACAAAATTGTCTTGAACATAAGTAAAAGTATATATACATAGGATATTGTGCAAAAACATTGTAACTGGAGAGATTTTCTCAATATAAGAAAATATGCAGTTTATATATAATTCTGGGAAGGGAATAAACATAATTTTACAAAGGTTACCACAGATAAGAACATATAAAAATGTAAGCTGTATGACATTAATATCTCACTATTACTAAAATAATTCACAAGAAGATATACAAATCTTCCCATATGCCATCTAAACCATAACTTTCCCAACCATACGCTATTCCTGTCTAAAAGAGATACCCGATTCTAAGCATAACTACTTCTATACCCAATGCTAAAAAGATGAATATTATCATTAAATGCCTAGTGTAGGGAAAGTATGCATTGTTATCTTAAGATCACTTCCTGCTGAACTGGGACAACAAAACCAGTCTCAAACTGGTTTTAGGGTGATGTGTGTAGTCCAGATGCATCAGGTTGAGTCAAGTGGAAATGACGATGTGGGGACCCATCTTTTTTTTCAGAGAGTACAAGGATTGCTGTTAAGAATTATTATTATTCCTCATGGAAAACTTAAACATCAATATCAAAGTAAAATTTTCAAGTTTTAAGGTTTGCATATAGGGAAAGGAGACAATAAGCATCAAAATACATATGAGAAAATTAGGATTTCAGAGAAAAAATTGTGTATAATCAAATGACTCCCCAGATTTTTTTTTCTGCCGTACACCAATTGTCTTTTTGGTACAAGGCAGAAACTATGAATTTAATCTTAACAACATGCTTGAATTTAGAGAAGGAAAGCCAAATCCAACTCCAAAGCCAGCACTGGTTTACATGAATTGAAACTACAGGAATAATAGATAGTAAAGAGAAATAGACTTCAGTATAGACACCGTTTACTAGACTTAAATATTTTTAACATAAATCAGATTCCTCTTCATTAAGTGATTCTTTATGGAGAGCTGTCTTCTCTTCTGTAGGAAACTTCATGTTTATTGTCTCTTGGCTGTTTGAAGATAGGTATTCTCTGTTTTCCTGTAAGGACAAGAACAAAACACAAAACACTTCTCCTACCTTTGGGAAGTCTCAGCAAATCTCATGGGACCATATTTATTGGATGACTTGTCATTTCTCTTCATTAAGATGTTTTTCTTGTTTAACTCGGATCTTGATTAACTTAGATGGTATCCATAGCTTTTCTTCTCCTATAGATACAAATGCAAAACCCCTACCCCAACTTAATACATATCCTGGTTTCCATTCTGAGGTCAATACATCCTTGAAGTACACTGGCTGATTTAGTTAAGAAGTTTTTTCTATTGTCCAGTGTCTTTCTGCAGCTGTTTTTTGTTTTCATCAGCATAAGTAAATTTAATGTTAATAAAGCATTATGTAATCTGTGTTTGGGTGTCTTGGTTCCTCCTGCCTGTTTATGGAGCATTTCCTTTAAAGTACAATTAGATCTCTCAACTACTGCTTGTCCTGTAGGATTATGTCATATATCAGTTATGTGTTTTATGTTATAATATGCAAAAACTGTTTCAATTTTCTGGAAACATATGCTGGAGCATTGTCAGTTTTTATTTGTGCTGATATGCCCATAATGGACATTACCTCTAATAGGTGTGTGATGACAGAATCAGCCTTTTCAGAGCTCAGAGCAGTAGCCTATTGAAACCCTGAAGATGTATCTATATTGTGATGTACATATTTTAATTTTCCTAATTCTGCAAAATGAAACACATCCATTGCCATATTTCATTTCTATTTACACCTTTAGGGTTACTGTGTGGTGGTAAAGGAGTTTGGTTATAGAATGAGCAAGTAGGACATTTCCTTGACTTGTTTCCAAGTAATAGAAAAATTCATTTTTAAACATTTCCTGTTCACATGGTGTTTCTTATGAAACTCTGAGGCTTCTAACACACTTCCTATCAATAACTGATCAATTTCATCATTGCCTTGTGGTAGAGGACCTGGAAGACCCATATGGGATTTGATGTGTATTATATATATATAGGATGAATCCTATTTCGGATATTAACTTGTAACTGTGTAAACAATGAAGTTAATTCTGTACCATCAGGCATAAATTCTGCAGTCTAAATGTGTAAGATGACTCTTTCTGCATATTGAGAGTCAGTAACTATATACAGAAGTTTTGTAAAAACATAAATACCATGAGAATAGCGTACAATTCTGCCTTTTATTCAGAATTGTAAGGGCTTTGAACCACTTTACTTATTTTTCCTGATTTATGTTCTGCCTTACCTGATTTTTTTGCATCAGTGTAGAATGTAGGAGTATTCATCTAGAACCTATGTCTGCTACCTCTAATTGCAGTGCTCTAGACAATTTTTCTAGAAACACACTAAAACATTCTCTTGGTCCTTGCCTTATCTTGGTATAAGATTCTATCCTCTCCCCTAGTTCATGAATCTTGTCCCAAGCATTCAGAGCTGCTGTATTTAGAGACAAGATATGTTCACCATAGGCATCTTGGGTTGTGTGGAAGTGTCCCAACAAATAGCTTCTGGCAGCAGATGATCCTTTTGATCCTGGTCCCTGTAGAATAGGTCATAAAATAAATAAGGCAAGCGAAATTTTGTTAAAAGAAGGAGTGAAATGAGCCTTGTACAAATTCCTGGGACCTCAGGGCTAACAGGTGCCACCTGGCAATTTGCACCACCAGGCCACAAGCACACAAACAGGGCAGGTCCAGAATCTGGGCTTTGCACAGCAACACAATACCCTCTCCAAGAATTCTGTCTTGGGGAGCTTCATAACCTTTCTTTAAGCCCTGAAGTTCAAGAGCCTTTGCTCCCTCTCTCCATAATGCCCTCCATTCTAATTGAGAGGAATTTTCAACAACAGCTGCTATTAATTGATGCTAATCCTTAGGGGTTACTTTTTATTCCTTGCCCATGATTCTATTAATTGCTTCACATATAGTAAGTACATGCCATAAGAAACTACTGCTTCTTTCATACTTTTTAAATGTTTCATACATATTGGTTCCCACTGATATGCAATGGCACCTTTTGGGTGCTTTTTTGTTGCTGATTTTTCCTTAATAGATACAGGGGAAACTCCCCTGACCCTAAATGGTCTAGAAAATGTTAAGTGTTTTTTATGCCCTGTTACCTTAGGTCTTCTTCTGATGTGTCAAATTGAAGGTCTTATAAGGCCTGAAATCTATTCACCATTGTTTCTTTGAGTGTCTGAACTTGAAGCATATCCCTTTCTAGAGCCTTCATTGAATTGGTCAGTTACTTTCTCCAACTACGAATGATTCCATGTTTTTGATATTCTCATCCTTAGATATTATCTGAATGTGATGTAAACTGCCTTCATACACAATGTTCTATCTTCTAGATTGCCATTATACTCAGACATTGAAGAGATTCTATCTGCTAGTCTTTCCATCTGATGTTCGTTTTTTAACCTTATTAGTAGCTGCATCCAACTAGTAATGAGCTGTTAGTGTTTCTGTTTTGGTTATTGAGGCAACATCAGACATGGAACAAATTTTGTTTGCTACTTGGTAATTTTTATGTTCCATGTTTTGTATTCTACTTGTCAGCTCTCTGTTGCCATTTTCAATACTCAGAACCTTTTTTTTAAAGCATTCTATGTTTGCATTCTGTAATTTTCAATGTTTTGAATCCTTGTTACTAAGTCTCCTATGGTGTGTATAAGTTCCTTATTGTTTGTGCTAATCTCTAACCATTTCTTTAACAATATCATATTAATGATGAAACCCATTACTATTACAAAAAATGTTTATATTGATCTGGTCATAATTTTCTTCTGCTAAAACTTCATCTATATATGAAGTAAAACAATTCTTAAAGTCCTTCATTGTAAAATTTTCTGCCATAGGTATGGAAGAATTGATCTCAGATATTATATCAGCTTAAATTGCAAAGGATGCTATGATTACCTTAGGTGTAATTCTGCTGTCCTGGAGCTTTGATGCATTTAGTTGTAGATCTCAACTTGCTGCAGTTATGCTTGGATGTGTACCAGAAAATAGCGGCAGCAGAGGATCCTTCCAATACCACTTCTACCTGAAAGTGTACCACCAAATAATGTCTGGAAGTGTACCAACAAATAGCTTCTGGCAGCAGATGATCCTTTTGATCCTGGTCCCTGTAGAATAGGTCTTAAAAAAATAAGGCAAGCCAAATTTTGTTAAATGAAGGAGTGAAATGAGCCTTCAGCATCTAATAATTACAACCAGATGAAGGGGGGGTTATAGTAAATTTACCATGAATATCTTGGACATTCTCTTACTCATCAAAGAGTTCCAGGAAAGACCAAGACTGCTGAAGTGTTTGTAGAGATTTTAACATCTAGTCAAAATGCTATGGACTATCCAACATTTCCCTGTATGCCTATAAATATCTAACTAGAAAAGAACAATTACCACAATCAGCACATCTCTCAGAAACTTTTGGTCCACTTCTGTCTAATCCAGGAGGGGAAGTAACATTATATGTCACTCAGGAGAGATAGAACATGCACAATTGACATCAGGTACTCAGGTTAATAAAATAGTTCTGTTTACCCAAGGACCTCATTATATTTTGTAAATCCATGAAAGCATCTCATATTTTCCATGACACCCTGTATTTTTTGACATCCACAAGAGATACTGTGGAGCATTTTATGCCATCTCAAGGATGGTTGGCATGATCCCCATGTCTCATAAAGGACCTAGGAATCTTTTCAACTACATAACATTTTATAGAATATTCTAGTGCAGCCTCACAAAAGTCCAGAATTATGTCCCCAACCCAAGGATATGGAGCACATTCATCATCACCCTAGTGCATAAGAACTTTCTCTCTCTGATCCAGGGTGTCTATTACATTTGTTTTCTTCCCAAGGTTCACACCTCAGAAAACTTATATACCATCTCTATTGATATTGTTTTCTTCAGCATTTCACAAGGGTCTCCAGATCATTTTGAAATTTCCTAAGATGGTATGTGATCTCACAAATCATTCCTGAAGTTTCATGCACGTTTCTTGCTTGAGACATAGCCTGTAGATGCTTTTACCTCAGCTTTACCCTAACACTCAAATAAAACAATGAGATAGTGTAGGACACTTTAAATTACTACAGTGGTGTTTAGAAACATCACCAAACACAACTGAGGCTCTAGGGAATTTGTCACTTGTTCTCAGATAGAGTAGACAAACTGATACTATTTAGGAAGATGCTAGACTTTCACCCTTTATTCAAAATCCTCATCAATATTCACCATTTGCTGTAGAGGCTCTGAGACCATTCTGTAGCCATGGAATACAAAGCCATTTTTATCAACTTCAAAGGCTTTAAAAGCTTCATCATCTGCACCAGATGCTCAGAAATATCACCAAACTACTCTGGTGAATGTCTCAAACATGCTATGTAGTCAAAGGCTTGGAAATATTCTATATTTGTTCAAGGTGCACAGTGTGTTATCTTTGAGATCATGGCTTTCAGAACATTTAACTTCTTAATTGTTTGGCCTTGTGCCATCAGCATCTTTCCCAAGTAAGAAAAGACAGTTCTCCACCAAGGTTGAGTCTCTTCATATATTTCATGTGTCCAAAAGAAAACTAGGCATTTACAATTTGGCTCAAAAACAGGACATTTGCAATATGATCATGGATCTCCGGGAACTTCTATATTGGTCTCAGGAATCTAGCATATGTGATATTTAAACCAATTTGCATATGAGCTCTGGGAACACTGGGTCCTTCACTATTTAGCCTACAGTCTCAACAATATTCAGTAACTTCTCCAGCAAATTTAGAATCACTTTTTTTCTACCCAGTAGACACATAAGATTTTCTCTTCTGTATCACATGCTTTGTGAATGTATCCATGTGTCCCATAATGACAGCAGACTGCCACATACATCGGAGACTCCAAGACTGTGCCCAGTAATGCAAGCAATTCCTTCTACTTCCCATTTATAGAAGAACAAGATAGATTTGCCAATATAAACAATTTGGTCTGTACATTAAAACAGCAATACAAGTCTCTTTAAAATAATCACTATCTATAAAGGTGCCTGGGCAAATTTCCTTTTGTGAAATATCAATTTGGGTGATTCCACATTGATGCATCATGACAGTCATTCTGAATTTATTGCAGGTAATCTAGGATTTAATAAGAAACATGCACAGAAAAAAAAAATAAGAGTTTGTCCACTTGCCCAAGTGCCACAAGTAACTTAATTTCTTCACAAGAATTCTAGAAAGTGTTCATCTGAACAAGGAAGGACAAGGCCTTCCCTATCTGCCAATGTCTCCCTAATAATATCCTCATGCACTCAATTTATATCATGCTTTTGCCATCTTTTCAAAGAGGTTTAAACATCCAACATCTTCTGTAGCATGTATGTTTCTGCCACTCTGTATTTGATACAATCCTGTTGGCCAATTACCATTATTGTTTATGGGCTAGCTCTGCCTTAATTATTAATCCATTTCTACTTATCTAAGTATTTCCACGTGATCGTCTTATCGGGAGCCGCGAACAGGTGTCCTGCTTCTTCCCTGGACTACATTTCGACTCCTCCCTACTACTTCCTCTTTCCTCCTTGTCTTCTAGCCCCGCCTATCTTGCTATCTCATTGGCCACAGTGCTTTATTAACCAGTATGAGAAACATATATACAGAATAACATCTCCCATCATCTCCTCTTTTCTGTCTAACATAAAAGAAGGGGTTTAACCTTAACATAGCAAAATGTACCATACAAGTTATCAAATAAGAATCACAGTAAACAATATTTAGTCCATTAACATTTTGTAAAACTTTAAGAAAATATCATCTATCTTATCTTTGTGAGTCTAAAGTCCTATATGTAACTTATCTTTAATCCTTACTAAGGAAAACTATAACCATAACTATCTGTCTTCAATTCGTTCAAAGACCACAGAAGGATAATATATAAACTCTAGAAATGACAGAGACAACTCATTGCCTGGTCAGTCACCAGATGTTCTTCTGTAATGTTCCATCTTCAGCCCATAGGCCATAGTGTGTGTCCAGACTCCTCAACAAGGCAGGAAACTTTTGTCTGTGTCCTGTAGACTGTCTGGCTGTCTGGCAGCCTCTTCCATGAAGCAGGAATCCTGTAGCAATGTCCATCTTGAATCAGCAGTCACCTTTTTGTGGGTCCTGCATGTCCAGTTTCTACAACATAAAGTCAAACAGTCCAGAAGAGCAGTACCTTGCCCAAATGGCTAGTCTTGCCATATTAGAAGCAAACTCCATAATGTGTTTCTTTGATATCCATCTTCCTTTCTGATGCAGGTGGTGTTACCAGGAGCAGTTGTGCCTCATTGTCAAGAAAAACCCTAAACCATTTTAAATGCCATATTTTGTAGGTCTTTGAAAGATTTGAAGAATGCCTATTCATCTCAAATACATCTCTGCATATATAGAAATCCTAACTAACTTAACTCCAAGTTTTAATTATCATAGGTAACTCTCAATTATACATTACATTTTCGAATGAGCTATATAAACACAATACCTAAACAAGAGGAGAAATATACATATTACAAAATTGACCTTAAATTGTATCAATAAAAGAAAATCCATTCCAAAGCAAAGTATTCATATCTATACCATAATTCCCTTTTTACCTTTAAAAAGATTGTTTGTGGTTATAGCCATTTATAACCAAGTCCATTTAAATGAAAACAAACATTTATAAACAATATTTGGGAATTTGGGCGTCGTTCTTTCCAAACTACTTCCTGCTGGTAGAGGGCGCTGTCATGGGGGGTCCAAAGAAGATGCAGAAATCTTGGCTGTAGTCTGCAAGGCTTTGTCTCAACTGCTTTGAATGCTGGATCACCTGGGGAGCTGTTTCAGGGGGTCTGGCTTGATCAAACCACATAAGTCTGGAAAGAATCCATAGCTTTTCATTTTCTGTGGAAACAAAAATAGAAATCCTTTTCCCCTGTAACTTGTCCTTAGGCTTAAATTTTGGAGTCAAAGCATTTTTAAAATATATAAATTGAATTAATTTAGCAGCATTTATTTTATCAGTAGTTATTTTCTCAGCAATCAAACAATTTAAAGATAACAGAAGCGCATATAGTATCCAAAATATCTCTGTGTTTTTCATCTTTACGTGGCTTTTTTATTACTCTATTTATTCTACTTCTATTTTTACATATTTTGAGACAGGGTTTCTCTGTGTAACTTTTATCTGTCCTGGAATTTACTGCATACCAGGTTTGCTTTGAAATCACAGAGATCTATTTGCCTCTGTCTGCGGAGTGCTGGAATTAATGGCATGCCCCATTATACCCATTCATTCTACTTTCTTTTTTCTTTTTTAAACCTTGTACCCTGTTTCTTTTTCTCTCCCAAGCCAGCTCATTTTTTAAAACATTGTAAACCGTCATTGCAGCTCTCCTACACAGCAATGAATTGTTAGCAGAGCTCTTTAAAAGCAAGGAGGCTTTTTGCCACTTATGCTAATTTTGGAAACCTCCCTTAAAGGAGCTGCACAAATCTGTCTACAGCAAAACAAATCCAACTGAGAAAATGCTGCTAAGAAATCTTGCTAGTCTCTGTTCCTTTGTTTCTAAAACATTTCTTAAGCTTTTATTAGTTTTAAGTGAAAGTTCTTATAGCCACTTTGGGCACCATCTGTAGCGTGTATGTTTTCCCCAGCCCACCAACCCACCAGTCTGGCATGCCGGCCCCAAGTAACATGCAGGAGACTCTATATTTGATACAATACTGTTGGCCAGTTACCATTACTGTTTATGGGCTAGCTGTGTCTTAATTATTAACCCATTTCTACTTATCTAAGTATTTCCATGTGGTCATCTTATGGGGGAGCTGCGGTGGGCGTCTTCCTTCCTCCCTGGGCTACATCTTGACTCCTCCCTACTACTTCCTCTTTCCTCCTTGTCTCCTAGCACTGCCTATCTTGCTATCTCATTGGCCACAATGCTTTATTAACCATTATGAGAAACATATATACAGAACAACATCTCCCATGAATCTTCCCAGGAGACTTGAACCTTTTTCATCTGATCAACATACATTACAAGGGTTATTTTCTTCCAGAAGTGTTACAGAATGTGACTTCAATAACTAGAAAATACCAGTAGGCTTTCTAGTTTTCACCACACTATGAAGATTACCTACCATCTGCAATGGATACTCAGGAATATCCTCTTTCTGCTCCATGGATTCGAGGACTATTCCTAGCTGCTAAGTGGCTGAGAAAATCTCCTCAGGTACAGATGAGAGTTTTTGTCCATCCATTCAATGGACTCCAGATCCTTCAGTAGATTTTCAGGGGTGTGAACAGAACTGATACTGTTAGAGCAGTTTGTGGTAATTGAGTCATGTATGAAAATGTCTAGAATGCTCTCACTATGCTCACGGGAATAAAGGACAATTGACATTATCTCTAGTTCCTTCAGGAAATAAAACTTGTGCCCGATATGCTGCAGAATCTTTCCCTCTAGACAAGGGTATGTAGCATCTTTGAAATCTACCCAAGAATCTTTGAAAATTTCCATATAAGCTCAGACAATGCTTCAAACATCTCTATTGCCTGAAGGTGCTCTATATCAGCACCTTCTGAAGCAGTTCCAAAAGTATATTTAAACACTGCATTGACCGGAGTGGTTGCTGGATGATCCCTGTCTGGTAAAGGGCATATTAGTCTCTAGGACCCACTACAAATGACATCATTATTTTCTCATTCTGTTGAAGTAGTTGTCAGACTTTGACAAACAGCAAAAAATAATAAAGGGTAGAAATCAAAGAACAAAAAAAAAAAAAAAACAAAAAAAAAAACCCAACCAAAATTGTTGTATTATTTAGGGAAAGACAGAATGAGTAAAGAGAGCTTAGGCTGTGGGATAGAGATGTTTATGAGCAAGACCAATGTATGCTATGCATTCCTTACATGCCAAAGACTAATGTGTGTGGGCAACAAAGTCCCTTTGGATGACTTCAACACACACCTTAGTGATCCACTCACCCCTTGTTTTAGACCAAACCCATACTTCCCACTAAAGCTACTTGGCCTACTTCTTCTCCTATATATATCTCCCTTATCATTTTCTATTTTCTTCCTGTTCAAGGTAAGTTTTCAAAATATTATATTAAATATGTATAGAGAGTATGAACAACCATTTCTTGTTCCTGAATGTCATGCAGTGGCTGAGTGTATCTAATTTAAGTAGATATAATTGATAAAAACTGATAGTCAACTTTTTGTAAACATCCTCAATTATAGTTATCTATATCACTTTTATCCCTACACTATACAGAATTTTTATCATGAAGTTGTATTAAAAATTGTGAAAGGACTTCACTCCAAATAATGAGATAATCATGTAGTTATGTCTTTCAATTTGTTTACACAAAAATCCATTTTGGGTTATAATTTTGGTTTTTCCTATACTGAAACTTCTAGGCATCACTTGGATGAAGACTAGTTGACCAAGGTGAATAATCTTTTTCATGTGTTGTTGGATCAGTTTCATGAGTGTATTACTGAGTGCTTTAAATTCTATAACAAGTGGAAACTTAGTCACAAATTTTTTTAATCTTTATGTGATTTTGTTATCATGGTCCTGTGGTGTCAGAACATGAATTGGGCAATATCCATTTTCTTTCTAGATTGTGGAAGAATATTAGTTTTGTTGCATTAATTATTCTTTACAAGAGTGCAAGTCTGAACTTCTACACTAAAGCCATCTAGCCCTGTGTTTTTTGGACATGGGTCCTTTTATTGTCTACCTCTATACACTAGAGTTTAAAGGTCTGACAGAAGGGTTTTGCTGAACTTTATGTAAATTTTTAAGACATTCCTACCAAGAAAAATAAAAATTTTATTGATTTTTCTAATTGGGAGTAGATTACATTTTAAAAAGTGTCTTTATGATTTTCTGAACTTTCTTGGTGTTGTTACCTAAATAAAACTCGCTCCATTTGTATGGCTCCTCCCCATCCAATTTATTTACCCTGAGTGTGACTTAGAGACTTCTGAGAAAGTAAATTGAGTCAAGTATTCTGATTGTGTTTGCATAGTTTCTAGGTGAGAAGTGTTACTTTGTCAGATTTTGAGACAGATTTTCATTTTGTAGTTTCATGTTTTATGTGATTCTCTAAAAATTTTAAAGCAATTCCATTTCAAAAGCAAATGCTGGGGTTGATTTTTTTATGCTAAGTATATAAATACTAAAATTTCAATATTTATTTGTCACTTGCTTGGGTCTCTCCAAATTGACTTCTACTTTTGGGCACTGTGAATTCCCATGATTATCCACAGAAACCTTCAACCAGGCCAATTTTGGAGAAATTATTAACTCCGAATCATTCCATACATCTTGAAAGTGGGATCCACTGGGCTAGTGCCTCAGGGGATTTTGATCGGTCAAATCATATTAGACTACAAGCAACATAAAACTTTTCATTTTCTGGGGAATCAAAATTAGAAATTCTGTCTATTTGTAACATATCCTTGGATATAAATGCTGAGTCAAAAGCATATGTGTGTGTGTGTGTGTGTGTGTGTGTGTGTGTTTGTGGGTTAGTGTGTTTTTCTTGTGTGTGTATGTGTGAGCTTTTGTGTGTGTATATGTATGTGTGTGTGTGTGTTTGTGGGTTAGTGTGTTTTTCTTGTGTGTGTATGTGTGAGCTTTTGTGTGTGTATATGTATGTGTGTGTGTGTGTGTGTGTGTGTGTGTGTGAGTGAGTGTGTGTATGTGTGTGTGTGCTTGAGTAAGTATGTGTACATTTGGATGTGTGTCTGTTTTGAAACATTATCTTGTACCAGATATACATTCTGGTTCATTGTATACCATCACTCCAAAATAAACTCCCTCCAAAATCCCTGCCTACCATTTCCATATTCCACATGCGCCCAGGACCACAGTACCTTCCCTCTAGGTTCCCCATCCCATGGATTACCAATCCCTTCCTGTATACCTAACCTCTTTGTGGTTATGGATTTTAGGTTGGTTAACATACATTTAATTACAAGTGTCTTAGTTTTTCTATTGCATCACCACACAGTTTTGAGAACAAAATTGAGTTCATGGAAAAAAAGATCTTTTGGCTTACATTTCTTCATCAAGGAAGGAACACAGAACATGGATTAAAGGAATTATGAAACTAAGAGCAAAGACCTGATGGCTTGCTCTTTATATCTTGCTCAGCTTGATTTCTTATAGAGCACCCAGAATTACTAGGCCATGAATGGATAGTACACAACACTATAATTTAAAGAATATCCAACTGGCATGCTTAAAACCATTTTCTTGAGGCATTTTCTTAGTTGAGATTTCCAGCTATCAGATAGTTTACCTTCCTTCAAGTTGACATAATATATCTAGTTGAAAAAATATCGACATATAATATGAATGCCTACACTTTTTATGTTTCTGCAACTGTGATACCTTGGCATGAATAATTCTGGTTCTATAAATTTGCATATATATTTCAGCATGTTCATTTTATTTACTTTATTTATTTTACATTCCAATTGATTTCACCTCCCTCCTTTTACTACAATTGCATTCTATTCCATATTTTCTCTCCACTCTATCAACATCTTATTCTCTTTGTGAAGAGATAGGTAGCCCATGTTTCTCTACAAAGTAGAGTGGCTATCAAAATGTACAAAATAAAGCACCTCCACCAACATTTACACTAGAAAAGGCAATTCAGTATTAGGATTACTTACCCAAAAGCATGTCAATATGTAGGGAATATCACTGTTCCCATAGTGAGGAGTCTCAGATGTGGACATAATTGTCACACATATGAAGAGGGATTAGGTCCCCTGTAGGATCCCTGGTTATTATTTTAGGTTTTGTGACACAAGTTCATTGTTTTAAAATGTTTTTTTTTTATGTCCTAACTCCATTAAGGCTTCTACCACCCTCCCTCCCTCTCTTCATCCAGATTATCCAAGAATGGCATTGTACTTAGCTGTGGGTTTGTCAATGAATATTTTAAAGCTGAGTAATACAAAGTATACACTAACACATTTTCTTTATCATTTTTTTTCCTGTGGCAGGACATCTGCATTGTTTGAAATTTCTGGGGATTATGCATACATTTGCAAGGAATATGATGGAATAAATGTCCCTGTTGCGGATAAAGTGTCTTTTAAGCTTATGCCCATGAGTTTTAGAGCTGTGTTCGAGTAGTATTGAGTCCAGATTCCTGAATAACAGTGTATCAATGAGTATATATTGCCCTGCACCTGAAAAGTGTTCCCGCAATCCACATTCTCTCCAACATGAGCTGTCATTTTTGTCATTAACCTTGCCTTTGTAAAATATATAAGATAACATATTAATGCACCTTTAATTTGCCTTTCTCTGATTGCTTAGGATTCTGAACTGTCCTTTATGAGTTCATCAGCCACATGAATTTCCCCAACTGTGTTTAGATATAGATGCCACATTTAATTGAGGCATTTCTTTTCTTTATATCTTATTTGTTTGTTTACTTATAAATCTGAATACTTGTCCTATATGGGAAGCAGTTTAGTAGAGAATCCTTTCCAAGTTCTGTTGGCTATAACTATTTGCTGCTCCTAGTGTCCTACACCTTGCAGAAGCTTTTCACTTTATGTCAACATATGGTCTACGAAGTCTTGTCCAGTACCTATGTTTTCAAAGTCATTAACCAAATCTCTTCCTTAAGTTTCAGTGTAACTTTGTTTCTATTGAGGGTTTTAATCCACTTCTTCTAGAGTTTTATGCAGAGTTATACATAAGGATCTGTTATGGCAGGTTTTTCCTGCCAGCTGCAGCTGGTCATGCCGCCATGATCCCAGTGCCATGTGAGCCCCAAATAACATTCAGAGACTCTGTATTTGATACAATCCTGTTGGCCAGTTACCATTATTGTTTATGGGCTAGCTCAGTCTTAATTATTAACCCATTTCTACTTATCTAAGTATTTCCATGTGGCTCATCTTATCCGGGAGCCGTGGCTGGCGTCTTCCTTCCTCCCTGGTCTACATCTTGACTCTCCTAACTACTTCCTCTTACCTCCTCCTAGTCTCCTAGCCCTACCTATCTAGTTTTCTATTGGCCAACAGGGCTTTATTAATTAGCCAGTATATAAAACATATTTACAGAATAACATCTCCCATCATCCCCTCTTTTCTATCTAAAATAAAAGAAGAGGTTTAACCTTAACATAGCAAAATATATCATACAACAGTTATCAAATAAGAATCACAGTAAACAATATTTAGTCCATTAACATTTTGTAAGACTTAAAGAAAATATCATCTATCCTATCTTTGTGAGTCTAAAGTCCTATATGTAACTTATCTTTAATCCTAACTAAGGAAAACTATATCCATAACTATCTGTCTTCAACTCCATCAAAGACTACACAAGGATAATATATAACTTCTAGGAATGACAGAGACAACTCATTGCCTGGATGGTCACCCAAATTTCTTCTGTAATGTTCCATCTTCAGCCCATAGGCCATAGTATGTCTCCAGACTCATCAACAAAGCAGGAAACTTTAAACTGTCTACCTGTATTGGCAGTTTGTCAGTCATTTTTCTGTGTATCCTGTAGACTGTCTGGCAGTCTCTTCCATGAAGCAGGTACCCTGTAGCATTGTACATCTTGCATCAGCAGTCACTTTCCTGTGGACCCTGCATGTCCAGTTTCTACAACATAAAGTCAAACTGTCTAGACAAGAGAAGTACCTTGCTCAAATGGCTATTCTTGTCATATTAGAAGCAAACTTCGTAACGAGTTTCTTCAATGTCCTTCTTCCTTTTTGATGCAGGTGGTGTTACCAGGAGTTGTGCCTCATTGTCAAGAAAAACCCTAAACCATTTTAAATGCCATATTCTGTAGGTCTTTGAAAGGTTTGAAGAATGCCTATTCATCTCAAATACATCTCTGCATATCTAGAAATCCAAACTAACTTAACTCTAAGTTTTAACTATCATAGGTAACTCTCTATAATCTGTACTAAATTATACATTACATTTACCAATGAGCTATATAACCACAATACTGAAACAAGAGGAGAAATATACATATCACAAAATGGACCTTAAATTTTATCAAAAAAAGAAAATCCATTCTAAAACAAAGTATTCATAGCTATATCATAATTCCCCTTTTAACTTTAAAAATATTGCTTGTGTTTATAGCCATTAATTACCAAGCCCATTTAAATAAAAACAAACATTTATAAACAATATTTGGGTATTTGGGTGTTGTTCTTTCCAAACTACTTCCTGCTGGTAGGGGGCGCTGTCATGGGGAATCCTAAGAAGATGCAAAAATCCTGGCTATAGTGGTCTGCAAGGCTGCAATGTTCCATTGACATTGCTTCAGGGGTTATTGTTTGACCAAACCACATTAGTCAGTAAGGAATCCACAGCTTTTCATTTTTTGTGGAAACAAAAATAGAAATACTTTTCCCCAGTAACTTGTCCTTAGGCTTAAATTTTGGAGTCAAAGCATTTTTAAAATATATAAATTGAATTAATCCAGTAGCATTTCTTTTATCAGTTGTTATTTTTTCAGCAGTCAAACAAAGACAACAGAATGGCATATAGTATCCAAAATATCTCTGTGCTTTCCATCTTTACGTGGCTTTTTTATTACTCTGTTTATTCTACTTCTATTTTTACATATTTTGAGACAGGGTTTCTCAGTATAACTTTTATCTCTCCTGGAATTTCCTCTGTATACCAGGTTTATTTTGAAATCACAGAGATCTGCTTGCCTCTGTCTCCCAAGTGCTGGGAATTGTGGCGTGTGCCACCACACCCATCCATTCTACTTCTTATTTCATTTTTAAACCATTGTATCCTGTTTCCTTTTCTGTAGCTTGTTGTTTCTGCCAGCCCGCCAGTCTGGGCCCACAGCCGCGCCAGCCCCAAATAACACTCAGAGACTCTGTATTTGATACAATCCTGTTGGCCAATTACCATTACTGTTTATGGGCTAGCTGTATCTTAATTATTAACCCATTTCTACTTATCTAAGTATTTCCACATGGTCGTCTTATCGGGGAGCCGCGGCTGGCGTCCTGTTTCTTCCCTCTCGACTCTGCCTTCTACTTCCTCTTTCCTCCTCCTAGTCTCCTAGCCCCGCCCATCTAGTTTTCTATTGGCCACAGTGCTTTATTAACCAGTATGAGAAACATATATACAGAATAACATCTCCCATCACTTTTCTCTCCCAAGCCAGCGTATTTTTTTAAAACACAGTGTAAACTTTCATTGCAGCTCTTGTACACACCAATGAATTGTTAGCAGAGCTCTTTAAAAGCAAGGCTTTTTTTTTTGCCACTTATGCTAACTTTGGAAACTTCCCTTAAAGGAGCTGCACAAATTTCTGTCTACAGCAAAACAAATCAAACCAAGAAAATGCTGCTATCAAGAAGTCTTGTTAGTCTCTCTTCTTTTCTTTCTAAAAACTACTTTTTAAGCTTTTGTTAAGTTTTAAGTGACAATTCTCAGTCCCACCTCTGAAACCATTATGTTATGGCAGGTTTTTTCCTGCTGGCTGTAGCCGGTCCTGCCGCCATGGTCGCGCCACCATGTGAGCTCCAAATAACACTCAGAGTTTCTGTATTTGATACAATCCTGTTGGCCAGTTACCAATATTGTTTATGGACTGCTCTGTCTTAATTATTAACCCATTTCTACTTATCTATTTATTTACACGTGGCTCATCTTATCCAGGAGCCATGGCTGGCATCTTCTTTCTTCCCTGGTGTACATCTTGACTCTCCTAACTACTTCCTCTTACCTCCTCCTAGTCTCCTAGCCCCGCCTATCTTTTTTTCTATTGGCCAACAGGGCTTTATAAATTAACCAGTATGAAAAACATATTTACAGAATAACATCTCCCATCATCTAAGATGAAATTAATTCTTCTACGTGCAGACATCCAGTGTGAGCAGCACATTTTCTTTTGGATTTATTGTTTGCCATGTGTATTTCTGGGTATTTACAAAAACAAGGCATTCATACGTTTTTGGATTTATGTCTGGCTCTTCAGTTTGGTTCTCTTGATCAATATGTATGCTTCTGTTAGCATAACACTGTAAAATAACCTGAAATCTATTGTGCTACCAATGGTGATCCCACTACAATCCTTTTCTTCTTGAGGGGTTTTTAGCTGTCCTGGTAATTTTTCCATTTCTCTATGAATTTTAGAGCTGTCTTTTCAAGATCTGTGAAGAATTGTTTTGGAATTGTGCTGGTGATTGCACTGAATCTGTTGACTATTTTTGGTAGTGTGACTCATGAATTTATAAACATAGGATACTTTTCATCTTCGTATATCTTAATCAATTTATTTCTTCACAGACCTGAAATTGCTATTATTGAAATCTTTAATACTTCTGATTTATCCCAGATTACTGTAAATTATTAGTACTGTTGTGAAAGGTATTATCCCTGATTTATCTATGATTCCATTTGTCATTTGTATAGAGTGTACTACCAATTTTGTGTTAATTTTCTATTCATCAACTTTGCTGACAGAGTTATCACATGTAGGAACTTCCCAATGGATTCATAAAGGTTGTTTATGTATATTATCAACATTTATGGACTGTAGTTGTTTTTCCCACCTGCTGCCTGGTCCCACCACAACACCAGCCCCTAGTAATACACAGAGACACTGTATTTGATATAAGGCTGTTGACCAGTTAATAGTTTCTTACCGGCTAGCTCTGTCTTAATGATTAATACATTTCTACTAATCTAAGTATTTCCACATGGTCTCATTTTACTGGTCAGAGCAGCTGGCATTCTACATCTCTAGGCTCTCCATGCTGACTCCTCCTTCCTACTTCCTCTTTCTTCCTTGTTTCCTAGCCCCGCCTATCTTGCCCTCCTATTGGCCAACAGTGCTTTATTCATTAACCAGTATGAGAAACATTTACAGAATAACATCTACCATCAATGGTCCAAAAAAGAAATGAAATAGAATGTTATGACTCTTTTAGCAGTATTTGAGAAGTAGGAAAAATAGGAAGAGGAACATTGCTATTTTCCAGGCCAAAAGAGGTAAGAGGCAATTTGAGAGACAGAATAATACAGAGTAGAAAATAAGAACAAATCACCAAAATATTTTGTAGTTTTTAGGAAAGGACAGTATGAGTAAAGTCAGCTTAGACACTGAATCAGAGAAGTTTATGAGGGAGACCAATGTATGCTATGCATTTCTTATATGTCAAGGAGTGATGTATGCACACAATAAGGTCCCTTTAGATGACTTCAACATGGACTTCAGTGTTTTAAACCAAACCCATACCTCCCACTAAACCTACTTGGCCTTCTTCTTCTCATATTTGTATGTTGTTATCTAAATAAAACTCACTCCATTTTTATGGCTCCTCCCCATCCCATTTATTACCCTGAGTGTGACATAGATTTTGGAGAAAGTAAAGTGAACCAAGTATTCTGATTGTGGTAGCATAGTTTGCAAGTTCAGAAGAATTACTTAGTCAGATTTGAGATAGATTTTCATGTTGTAGTTTCCTGTTTTAGGTAATTCTATAAAAATTTTAAAGCAATTGCATTTCAAAAGCAAGTATTATTATTTATTTTGATATGCTTATTTAGTATATAAATACTACATTTCAAACATTCATTTGTCACTTGATTGGGTCTCTCCAAACTGTTTTTTATTTCTTTTGGGCACTATGAAATCCTTGATTATTCAGAGAATCCAAAAACCAGTTGAAATCAAGGTTGAAGAAATATTTAACTCTGAATCATTTCAGGCATCTTCAAAGAAGAATCCCCTGGGCTAGTACTTTAGGGTATTTTGATTGATCAATTCATAATAATCTAGAAGTAACATAGAACTTTTAATTTTCTTGGAAATCCAAAACAGAATATCTGTCCAAATGTAGCATATCCTTAGATATAATTGCTGTGTGTGTGTGTGTGTGTGTGTGTGTGTGTTTGTGTGTTTGTGTGTTTCCAAAATTATTAGATATAACAGAGTTATATCCTGGTTCCACCGTCAGTCCCCTAGACTGCCCAGGCCTACTAACTAACACTGATATTCAGGGAATATAAGTCAGGTCAAATTTTGATTCCCAGCTATCAATCTAATTGTACATTAGCTCCTCCATTTTTAGTTCAGCAGTCTGTGCATGCTTCTGTAGCCTGGCCTTGTTCTCCCTCTCTTCATCTGCTACTAGATGAGGGTTCTATGTTGGTCGATAAGTATTTAGTCAATCTCATTGCACAAAATATCATTTATTGTAGACTTTCTACTTTTGCTCAAATTGTTAATTAGGTTACTCTTATAATGTCTCTGGGCTGTTTCCTAAAGTCAGTTTTCTGTCCAACCTATAATGGCTCCTCTGTTTAAGGTCTCTCTCTCTTCCTCTTTCTCTTTAACTTCTCTCATTTATTCTTCACCTGTTTCAATCTTCATAGTCTCACATGGTTTTCTCCATTTTCTTTCACTTTCACCTAGCCAGTAACAACTCACTGCACAGCCACTCACAGCGAATATGCTCAGATCATCCTGTCCCATTTTCCTTCTGTGAGGTATCTTATATAAATCTCTGAGAATCTTTCTTGTTTCATAGTTTCTCTGGTGCTACAACAGCCCCAGTGGAGACAGTGTAGCAATGCTGAGAGAAACCTCAACAGCTATCTGTCCAGAGGTTCACACCACACGTGGTTACACCTCCTGGGGAAAAGTGGTTTAGGTCTCTGCAGCTGCTTGCATGGCTGGCTGTTTGGAAAGGGTGCTAGATGTGTTTTGTGCTATGATAACAATATTGCCTTTTATTCATGGATATTTTAGCCTGTAGCTCCACTAGTAATTCAGAAATGCCTAGAGAACACTTAGACATAGTTTCAGGAACTGAAAGAGATACAGATCAGCAGTCAATAGATGGGTATTGCCCTCTGTGCCTTCAGATACAGATCCTAAGGCACCAGTTGTGACTTCAGATATCAGCCAGGGCCTGATAAATCAATTAGGGCTAAGGCTGTAAGAATTTGCCCGCAATGTGTCCCTGCCTGTAATTAGCCCACCAGCAGCAAAGTTGTTGTGGAATTCACTACAATACTCTAATTTGGGATCTTGGGGCCCTTAAATCAATACTATTAGAAATTTACTATCCAGAGACAAATATTATTCTCTAAACTCAACAAATCAAATCTCTGATATGCTGACCATAAACAGGCCAAAATAAACAGAGGTTCCCAGCTACACACTTGCTTAGATGTATTTACGACGTCATGTTTCAAAGTAATTGTTGACGCCTTTATAGTATATCTGTAAATCTTTAAACTGTGGCTAAAGATCTGTTCCTTAAACTTTCTGTATAAAAACCTGATACTTTGAAGTAAACTTTGCTGCAGTTCGCAAACCTCCTCAGGTGTGTTTGTGTCTGTCTGTCAAGCCGAAGCCACTCCTGACCTGGTCATCCAAGTCTTGGTCTCCACACAGACCTGCAACCCACTGAGCAGTCTGTGGCACTCTGGTGGTTGAATCCTTTGCTGTATGTCTACAATCCATATATGAGTGAGTACATGCTGTATTCCTCTTTTTTTTTTGATTCTGGGTTACCTTATTAAGGATGGTTTCTTCAATTTCCTGTCCAGTTTAATACTCTTGACTCAGACCTCTTTTCATACCACACCTTCTTTTCTACAAATGGATTCTATTAGTTCAGCCCAGTGGTTAGCTGTGGATGCCTGCTTCTGTTTCTATCAGATTATCAGTGAGGATTATAAACTATTTATCAATCTCAGTACTGGTGAAGGGAATTTAAGGTAGCCTCTAAATGGTTGATCAGATTGGTTGTTGTTGACATGCTTGCTGATCTCTATTGATTTCTCTACAATCACTTTTCTCTTCAAATCTATAATGGCTCTCTCTATTAAAGCACCTCTATTCTTACTCTCAACTATTCATCACTGATTCAAATTATGTTGAATCATAACATGTTCTTCTCTTCTCCTATCTTTTTTTCATATCTCTCTCCATTCACTGCCCTAAAATCACAATAATCTCAGGAAATTTTGTTCCTTTCCCCTTCTGTGAGGAACTTATATGACTTTCCTCGTTTCCTATTGTACCCTAGTTTCTCTTGCCATCTGTTGACTTGTGCTCTATGTCCAAAATCCATATATATGTGAATACAGATAATATAGGTATTTTGTTGCACAGTTCCTTCAATCAGAATGGTTTCTTCAAGTTCCACCCATTTGCCTGAGAAATTCAAGATTCCATTGACATTTGTTTCATATGAGTTCTCCTCCATTAAGTACATGTGACAAATCTTTACTCATGCTCACTGAGTGGGGCATCCAGGTTCTTTATAGTTTTTTCTATTACAATAATGCATGAACACAGTTGTTGGAATTGCCAGATCCCATGGTAGACTGATTCACATTTTCATTATGACCAATACAGCTGTACAAATATGCATTCCATAAGAATTAGGGGATGTTCCCCTTTCCTATAAAGCTGTCATTGCCATTTTTAATTTTAGTTATTCTGACATGAGTAAGATGGTATCTCAGAGTTGTTTCATTTGCATTTCCCTAATTAACATGTAATTTGAGCACTGTCTTAATTGTATTTCAACCATTGCGGCATGCTCTATAGAGATATTTCTATTCACTCCTGCACCCCAACTTTAATGTTGATATTTGGCATTTTGATGACTAGTTTCTTGAGTTCTTTGTAAAATTTAGAGATTTGCCATCTTCCAGTGTAGGGTTGAGGAAGATCATTTCTCAGTCAGGAGGCTGTGGTTTGCCATTTTCATGTTTATCTTCTGCCTTACAGTGGCTCTTTGTTTCTGGAGATCCCAGTTATCAATTGTGGATCTCACATTCTTGCTATTGATTTTATTTTTAGAAAGCATTCATCTTAACACTTCCTTCCTTACATTTTATTGTAAGGGATTCAATGTGGGTGGATTTATTTTGAGGTTTTTTTGATGCACTTAGACATTCCTTTTGTGCATTGTGATAGATGTGGGTCTATCTTCAGTGTTCGCCACACACACAACCATCGTGTTGTGCCAGCACCATTTGTGAGTGATAATTTCCTAAATCCACTGTATAATCTTAGCTGCTTTGTCAAAAAACAGGTATTTCCAGTTAGGTGGGTTAATATAAGACTTTCTCATTCAATTTCTTTGCTCTACCTGTCTGTCTTATTGCAAAAATATAATAGCTTATACCAAGCTATTGTCAAGAATATAACTCTGTTGTAGAGCATAAATTTGGGGATGGAGACACCTCCTGAATTTCCTTTATTGTGCATAGCTGTTGTAGCTATCCTTTGTATTTGTTTTTCCATATAAAGTTGAGTATTATCCTTTCAATGTCAGTAGTGGGTTTGCTTGGAATTTTGAAAGGGATTGCCTTGAATGGGAACATTGCTTTAGACGTGATTGCCATTTTCATTATGTTGGGCATACCTCTTCAAGATCAAAGGAGACCTTTCCAATTTCTGCAACCTTTTTTAATGTCTTTCTTCAAAGTTACAATATTTATCTCTATATATGTCTTTCACTTGTTTGGTTAGTGTTACCCCAAGCAATTTTATATTTTTTTGTGTTGATTGTACATGGGAACATTTCACTGAATGTTTTAGTCTGAAACATTTCACTGAATGTTGTCAGTCTCTTTATCATATTTCTATTGTTGGTCTATTTTTAAGGTAATCTTGTGTCTTTGACTTTTACTGAAGGTTCTTCATTCAGTTGTATGTTTTTCCTGGTAATGTTTTTCAGGTAACTTAAGTAACCTATCTGAAAATCTTTAGATCATAGGAAAGGTGATAAGGCCCAAAGAATAGGTCAGTGTGG
This sequence comes from Cricetiscus sungorus, assembly GCA_030556225.1. Taxonomy (NCBI): domain Eukaryota; kingdom Metazoa; phylum Chordata; class Mammalia; order Rodentia; family Cricetidae; genus Cricetiscus; species Cricetiscus sungorus. The sequence continues at coordinate 1,669,182 of JANBXA010000739.1, read as the reverse complement.
ACTCAGGATATTTCCTAATCAATAGGCGTGTCAAGTACACTCAGTACCATCCCAGGTACTTCTAAGTGTTTGGAGTTTTTTTGCACCTGTACTCTGGGCCAATGGTCATATCAAACTGCATGTCCCAAAAGACCAAGTGTTAAGAGAAACTTGTGGAATCCTTTCAATGGGTAAATATTTAAATGAATATGAATTCACACAATGACATCAATGGATACACCAAATTCCTCTTTCAAAAGTCCTGTTTTTTCCTAGGAACTTTAATTATGTCATGATATTGTGCAGGGAAATTGGTCCATAATCTGTCTCAGTTTGCTATGAATAACATGAATAAGGAATCTGTGGTTTTGTGTGAGGAAATTCTTCAGCACATCCCACTGTTTATTTTATTACTATTAGAATTTTTGGAGCATCTAATTACATAAAATGAGAAATGAATTTATAATTATTATGCCATTATTTTTCATTATGTGCATGCCTTTAATTACATTTTATTCAATCACAGTTTAAATTATAGTTCTGAGCACTGAATAGCCAAAGTGGCATTAGTGGCTATCAGCATCTCATTCTTCAATTAAATATGGTTATTTTTATGACTGAACTTAGGCTGTCAGTTATTGACTGTTCATATACAACCTCCATTACTTTTGAGTATGTTCATTCTAATGTAATATTGAAAAATACTATCATGAAAAATATTATCATGAATACATGCTGAATAAAAAAAAAGCATACTGCTTGATGGGAAATGTTCTTCTGTATATGTTTCTCTTATTCATTCCTGAATAAAACACGGATTGGCTGATTGACCAGACAGGAAGTGATGGGGCTTAGCAGAATCTGTATGTTAGCAGTGACAAACAGGAAATTGCTCTCTTTTCTTTGGAAATGCTTCGCAGTTCCAATATGTTCTGGGAAAGGAGTTAGAATTCTGGACCCTTTTCTGCTAAGATGAAACCCTGTGGAAACACTTTCATCAAAGTTAATGGTAAATAATTAAGACAGAGCTAAATACACAGAAACAATACTTATCTGCCAACTCTTTTATAATTAGTAGATGTCTACTGATTTTTTTGGGACTCACAGTCAATGGGACATTCTGTACCAGAAAAATTCCATTACAAAATGGTGTAAATATGGGTTGCATGGATATATACTAATGCCATTCAGCAGAAGGGTTATGTGTTTCTTGCCAGCCTCCCTCTTCTGGACAAGGCTGCAAGATGCCAAGGAACTGGCTAAGAGGTGTGGATTTATTCCCTTTGTTTTAACTTAAGAGGTATCTAGTTCTGTGTGAAACCATAACAGTCACAAGGTGATAATAGTTTCCACCAGGTATTGTGGTTTCATACCCCAGTTGAAAGTGACAGACCTGTTTTTATGGAGGAGAATTCTTCTAGGGCTCCATCCTTCACCTCCAGCTATGATGGAAAATAGTAAAGTTAGTCCCATCCTGTGAGTGTGTATGTGTGACTTTGTGTGTGTGTGTGTGTGTGTGTGTGTGTGTGTGTGTGTTTCTGACTGTTATTGTTGCTTGATTGTGGGAACCATATTGAAGGTTGCAGAACTTCCATTTGCATTGACCATTATGGCCAGTCCAAGATTTATAACTCCTCACACATCTTCCATCAAAGACACAAGGAGGTTTTTTGTAGCTTCAGTGAAGATGTCTCCAAGAGGTTTTTTGGCAATTTAGAATTGGAAAACATTATTCATGTTTGTCTTCTGAGGCAAGGAATAGTCTTCTTTTAGAGACCATCTTGGAAGTATCTATATGATCTCAAGACTTACATAAAATCATTATGAAACTGAATCAATAAACATAATAATCAAATGGACTTCTTATGACAAAATTCACAAGACCTCAAAAGATAAACAATGCTGTTAAAAGTTTATTGGTCAGAGGCAATGACTTTTCCCTAAACTCAGTAAAACAGTACAAGAGTTCTTGTCAATACTGTTAAAAGTTTAATGTTCAAAAATGATGAGTATTCTCTAAACTAAAGCCTGACAAGCTGACCACAGGCAGACCAAAATAAAAGGAGTTTCCCTCGCTATGTACTTGTGATTTCATGCTTTAAGGGAGTTATTGATGTGCACTAATTTCTATAAAATGTCAACAATATATTTAAATTGTGGTGCAATCTGTTCCTTGAACTTTCTGCTTAAAAACTGGATGATCTGAAGTAAAAAATCACAGCAGCTCACAAACCTTCTCAAGTGTGTTTGTGTCTGTCTGTCACACTAAAGCCACTCCTGACCTGGTCACCCAAGTCTTGGTTTCCACTCAGACCCATTACCCACTAAACAGTCTGCAACAGTCAAAAATCAGGTGTTCGTGAATATGTGCATTTATATCAGGATTTTTGATTTGATTCCATTTGTCTACTAGTCTATTTTTGCACCAATACCAGGCTGTTTTCAGGACTATAGCTCTGTAGTAGAGCTTAAAGGCAGGGATGGTGATGCATTTCTTTTATTGTACAGGGTTCTTTTGGCTATCTGGGTTTTTCCATACAAAGTTGATTATTATCCTTTCAAAGTCAGTGCAGAATTGTGCTGGGATTTTAATGAATAGTGCTTTTAATCTGTAGATTGATTTTGGCAAGATTGGCATGTTTACTGGGTTTATCCTACCTATTCAGGAGCATGGGAGATCTTTTTATTTTCTGTTATCTTTTTAATTTCTTTCTTTAAAGACACAAAATTCTTATTATATAAGACTTTCACGTGTTTGGTAAGCGGTATTCCAAGATAATTTATGTTGCTTGTGGCTATTGTAAAGGGTGATCTTTTTCTGATTTCTTCCTCAGCCCCATTGTTGTTTGAAGAAGCTAGGACTACTGATTTTTTTGAGTTTATCTTGTATCCTGCTAGTTTGCTGAAGGTGTTTATCAGCGTAAGTGTTCCCTGATAAAGTTTTTTTATCATCTGCAAGTAGAGAAAGTTTGATTTATTCCTTATCAATTTGGATTCCCTTGATCTTCTTTTGTTGTCTTATTGCTCTTGCTAGAATTTCAAGTACAATATTGAAGAGATATGGAGAGAGATGGTAGCCTTGTCTTATTCCTTATTTTATAAGACTCACATTAAGCTTTTCTCCAATCAGATTGATGTTGGCTGTTGGTTTACTCTATATTGCTCTTATTATGTATAGGTATGTTCTTGTTATCCCTGGTCTCTCCAAGACCTCTATCATGAAAGAGTGTTGAATTTTCTCAAAGACATTTTCAGCATCTAAGGAGATGATCCTGGGGTTTTTCTTTTTCAGTTTGTTTATATGGTAGATCACGTGATAGATTTTTATATGTTGATTCTTTCCTGAAACACAGGGATGAAGCCTACTTGATCATGGAGGATAATTTCTCTGATGTATTCTTGAATACGGTTTATCAGTGTTTTATTTTGTATTTTTCATTGATGTTCATTGGGGATATTGGTCTGTAGTTTTCTTTTTTAGTTGTGTCTTTGTGTGGCTTGGGTACAAAGAAAATTTTGGCCTCATAGAAGGAGTTTGATAATGAACTTTCTGCTTTCCTAGTGTGGAACAATTTGAGGAGTGTTGATATTAGCTCTTCCTTGAATTTCTGGTAGAGTTCACTGTGGGAAGCCACAGCCCCAAGTTGGCGCCTGGCTGGATGCCAAGTAGTTAAAGCTTAGTTGTAAATAAGCCTTATTTGGAAGTGCTTGATGGATCTGATGCACTTCCTTCCTCTGTGGCCTATCCAGGATCACCAGGTGGCATGAGCTGATTGGGATATGAGCGCATATTTAAGAGCTTGCTGCGGCTGAGAGAGGTGGAAGCTGATGTACAAGTTTCCTGAATAAACTTCTTGAAGAAGAGTCATGGTCGTGCTTCCTTGGTGGCCGAGGTAGATGCGACAGTTCTGCACTGAAGCCATTTGGCCCTTGGCCATTTTTGGTTGGAACACTTTCTATGGCAGTGTCTATTTCATTAGAGGTTATAGGTCTATTCATGTTGTTTGTTCTTAATTTAATTTTGGTAATGTTTATCGAGAAATTTGTCCATTTCCTCTGTTTTCTTCATATGGACACTTAGTGCAATATCCTTCCCTCATAACACTGTTTTCAGACTGTCCCATAAGTTCAGGTATGTTGTGTCTTTATTCTCATTGAATTTTAGAAAGTTCTTAATTTCTTTAATTTTTCTTTGATCCTTGGTGGTGCAATTGCATATTGTTCAGTTTCTATGAGTTTGTAGGGCTTCTGTGATTTGTGTTGTTGAATTCAAATTTTAAATCATGGTGGTCTGATAAGATACAGGAAACTATTCCAATTATTTTTTATCTGTTTATGTTTGTTATGCTACCTAGTGCATCATCGATTTTAGAGAAGGTTCCATGTGGAGCAGAGAAGAAGGTATATTCTTTTGTGTTTAGATGGAATGTTCTAAAGATGTCTGTTAAACCCAATTGAGACATAGCTTTAGTTAGTTCTTTTGTTTCTTTGTTGAGTTTCTGATTGATGGTCCTGTCTAGCAGTCAGAATGGAGTGTTGAAGTCTAGTACTATAAATCTGTGAGGTTTTATGTGAGTTTTGAGTTTTAGTAATGTTTCTTTTATGAATGTGGCTGCCTTTGTATTTAGGGCATAGATGTTCAGAATCAAGACTTTCTGTTGATGGATTTCCCCTGCAATGAATATGAAATGACCGATTTCATCTCTTTTGATTAATTTTGTTTTGAAGTATAACTTGTTAGATATTAGGATAGTCACACCTGCTTTTTTCTTGTGTTCCTTTGATTGGAAGGTCTATTCCAAGCCCTTTACCCTGAGGTAATGTCTATCTTTGGAGCTTAGATGTGTTTCTTGTATGCAACAGAAGAATGGATTCTGTCTTCATATTCATTCTGTTAGCCTATGTCTTTTTATAGTCGAGATAAGAACTTTAATGTTGAGGGAGAGTAAAGATGAATGATAATGCTTGTTTGTTTTAGATTTGTTTTTGGCAGTGGTAATTTGAATATATTTCTCTTACCTTACCCTTGGGTTCTGGTGAAGTGGGATTATCTATTGCCTATTACTTGTAAACACAGTTAACTTTCATGGGTTGGAGTTTTCCTTCCAGAATATTCTGTGGGGCTGGATTTGTTGATACATATTGTGAAAATCTGGCTTTGTCATTAAATATCTTGTTTTCTCCATCTGTAGTGATTGATAATTTTGCTGGGTATAGTATCCTGGGCTGGCATCTGTGGACTCTTAGTTCTTGTAGAACATCTATCCAGGACCTTCTGGCCTTGAGGTTTTCCATGGAAAAGTCAGGTATAATTTTGATAGGTCTGCTTTTATATGTTACCTGTCCTTTTTGCTTTCACTGCCCTTAATATTCTTTCTTTATTCTGTACGTTAGGTGTGTTGATTATTTTATGTAGAGGGGTAACTTTTCTTTGGTCCAGTCTATTTGGTGTTTGTTATGCTTCTTGTACTTTCATGGACATATCCTTCTTTAGATTGGGAAATTTTTCCTTAATGATTTTCAAAACATTGAATATGTTTTCTGCCCTTTTGAGCTGGGCTTTTTCTTTCCTCTATGCCTATTATTCCCAGGTTTAGCCTTTTCAAGGTGTCTCAGATTTTCTGGATGTTTGTGTTAAGAATTTGTTGGATTTATGCTTTTTTTTTTTGGTCGATGAGTCTATTTCCTCTAGTTTATCTTCAGCACATGAGATTCTCTCTTCCATTTGTTGTTGTATTCTGTTGGTTTTGCTTGCATCTGCAGTTCCTGATTTTGCCCAGTTTTTCTATTTCTGGCATTCCTTCACTTTGTGATTTCTTTATTGTCTTTATTTCAGTTTTCAAGTCTTGAACCATTTCCTTCACCTGTTTAACTATTTTTTCTTGGCTTTCTGTATTTTCTTTAAGAAATCTGTTCATTTCTTCCAATATTTTGTTTGTTTCTTCCATTTCTTTAAGGGATTATCTTACATCTTCTTTGAGGGCATCTATCATTTTTATGACAATAATTTTTAATTCATGCCTTTGTACTTGATCTTCTTTGGGATGATTAGTTCTAGTTGGTGTAGATTCCCTAGATTCTGGTGTTGTTATGCTTGTCTTTCTGTTGTTAGGTGTTTTCTTGTGGTGTCGTCTTCCCTTCATTTCTTCCAGTAGGTGAAGATGGGGTCTCTCTCTCTCTCTCTCTCTCTCTCTCTCTCTCTCTCTCTCTCTCTCTGTCTCCCTCCCTCCCTGCCCTCCCTCTTTCTCTTTCTCTGTTACTACCCAGATGGGCTTATGTGGGTCAGAGTTTTGATGTCTGTAGCTCTGGGTGGTCTAAGCTCTCTGGGAGGTCTCTCCTCAGATAGAGGCAATAGGTTTCAAAGATCAGACTCCATCAGAAGACTGGTTATGGGGGTGAAGGCTGGGACTCAGAATGTACCACCCACGGATAGGCAGATCTAGCATGGGCCGGGCCTTCTCCAGGTGAGATCTCCTTTGCAGAAGCCTGGTGATTGGGATCAAGGATTCAACCTATAGGGCTTAAGGTGGCCCAGAGGGAATAGGTGTATCTCTTGGAGGGGACCAGAATGCCAATAGAGGATCAGCAGTGGGTGTCAGATACCAGTCAGGTGTAGATATCAGGTGGTCCCACATGGATAGGCATGTCTAGTGTACTCAGAACGGCTACAGGAATTTCCCCAAAGTTGAAAAGATTTTTGGCTACACCTTCTGTCCTAGTGCTAAACCATTGCAGTGGGAAAATAGGCAGGGTAGTGTACAGGATAGGGAGAGGGCAGGATCTTTGTGGGGGTGTGTGGGTATGTATCACAGCACCAGGAGCACTCTCGTGAACACAGGGGGAGAGAGATCTGATGGGAGATGTTATTCTGTATATATGTTTCTCATACTGGTTAATAAAGCACTATGGCCAATGAGATAGCAAGATAGGTGGGGCTAGAAGACAAGGAGGAAAGAGGAAGTGGGAAGGAGGAGTTGAGATGTAGCACAGGGATGAAGCAGGATGCCTGCCACGGCTCCCTGATAAGATGACCATGTGGAAATACTTAGATAAGTAGTAATGGGTTAATAATTAAGACAGAGCTAGCCCATAAACAGTAATGGTAACTGGCCAACAGGATTGTATCAAATACAGAGTCTCTGAGTATTAGTTGGGGCTCACATCGCGGCGGGACCATGGCAGCAGGATCCGCTGCAGCTGGCGGGAAGAACCTGCTGTAACATAATGGTGTCAAAAGTGGAACTGAGAACTTTCACTTAAAACTTAACAAAAGCTTAAAAAATAGTTTTTAGAAACAAGGGAACAGAGACTAGCAAGACTTCTTGGTAGCAGCATTTTCTCAGTTGGATTTGTTGCTATAGACAAAGTTGTGTGGCTACTTTAAGGGAGGTTTCCAAAATTAGCATAAGCGGTGAAAAACCACCTTGCTTTTAAAGAGCTCTGCTAACAATTCATTGGTGTGTACGAGAGCTGCAATGATGGTTTACACTGTGTTTTAAAAAATACGCTGGCTTGGGAGAGAAAAAGAAACAGGGTACAAGGTTTAAAAAAGAAAAAAGAAAGTAGAATGAATCGGTATAATGGGGCATGCCATTAATCCCAGCACTTGGGAGACAGACACAAGCAGATTTCTGTGATTTCAAAATAAACGTGGTATGCAGTGAATTCCAGGACAGATAAAAGTCACACAGAGAAACCCTGTCTCAAAATATGTAAAAATAGAAATAGAAAAATAGAGTAATAAAAAAGCCACATAAAGATGGAAAACACAGAAATTTTGGATACTATATACGCTTCTATTGTCTTTAAATTATTTGATTGCCAAGAAAATAACTACTGATAAAAGAAATGCTGCTAAATTAATTCAATTTATATATTTTAAAAATGCTTTGACTCCAAAATTTAAGCCTAAGGACAAGTTACAGGGGAAAAGGATTTTTATTTTTGTTTCCATAGAAAATGAAAAGCTGTGGATTCTTTCCAGACTTATATGGTTTGATCAAGCCAGACCCCCTGAAACAGCTCCCCAGGTGATCCAACATTCAAAGCAATTGAGACAAAGCCTTGCAGACTACAGCCAAGATTTCTACGTTTTCTTAGGATCCCGATGACAGCGCCCTCTACCAGCAGGAAGTAGTTTGGAAAGAACGACGCCCAAATTCCCAAATATTGTTTATAAATGTTTACTTTCATTTAAATGGACTTGGTTATAAATGGCTATAACCACAAGCAATCTTTTTAAAGGTAAAAAGGTAATCATGGAATAGATATGAATTCTTTGCTTTGGAATGGATTTTCTTTTTTTGATAAAATTTAAGGTCAATTTTGTGATATGTGTATTTCTCCTCTTGTTTAGGTATTGTGTTTATATAGCTCATTGGTAAATGTAATGTATAATTTAGTACAGATTATAGAGAGTTACCTATGATAGTTAAAACTTAGAGTTAAGTTAGTTTGGATTTCTAGATATGCAGAGATGTATTTGAGATGAATAGGCATTTTTCAAACCTTTCAAAGACCTACAGAATATGGCATTTAAAATGGTTTAGGGTTTTTCTTGACAATGAGGTACAACTGCTCCTGGTAACACCACCTGCATCAAAAAGGAAGAAGGACATTGAAGAAACTCGTTACGAAGTTTGCTTCTAATATGACAAGAATAGCCATTTGAGCAAGGTAGTACTCTTGTCTGGACTGTTAGATTTTATGTTGTAGAAATTGGACATGCAGGACCCACAAAAAGGTGTCTGCTGATACAAGATGGACATTGCTACAGGGTTCCTGCTTCATGGAAGAGGCTGCCTGCCAGACATTCTTCAGGATACAGAGAAAAGTGACTGACTACTGCCAATACAGGTGGACAATTTAAAGTTTCCTGCCTTGTTGAGGAGTCTGGGCACACACTATGGCCTATGGGCTGAAGATGGAACATTACAGAAGAACTTCGGGTGACTGACCAGGCAATGCATTGTCTCTGTCATTTCTAGAGTTTATATATTATCCTTCTGTGGTCTTTGATGGAGTTGAAGACAGATAGTTATGGTTACAGTTTTACTTAGTTAGGATCAAAGATAAGTTACATATAGGACTTTAGACTCACAAAGATAGGATAGATGATATTTTCCTTAAGTCTTACAAAATGTTAATGGACTAAATATTGTTTACTGTGATTCTTATTTGATAACTGTTATATGATATATTTTGCTATGTTAAGGTTAAACCCCTTCTTTTACTTTAAACAGAAAAGAGGGGATGATGGGAAATGTTATTCTGTATATATGTTTCTCATAGTGGTTAATAAACCCTGTTGGCCAATAGAAAGCTAGATAGGTGGGGCTAGGAGACTAGAAGGAGGAAAGTGGAAGTAGTAGGGAGGAGTTGAGATGTAGCCCAAGGAGCAAGGAAGATGCCCGCTCCCCTATAAGACGACCACGTGGAAATACTTAGATAAGTATCAATGGGTTAATAATTAAGGCGGAGCTAGCCCATAAACAATAATGGTAATTGGCCAACAGGATTTCATCAAATACAGAGTCTCTTCGTGTTATTTGGGGCTGGTGCAGCTTTGGGCCCAGACTGGGGGCAAGCGGGTTGTTGCAGGCGGGTAGGAAAAACATGCCATAACAGATATCCTGGGCCAATCCACGGAGTTCCCAGGGAAGGGTGGAGGGAGATTCCACCCAAATTGGTTCCAGACTCTCCTCTAGCAGAAGCCTGGCAATGGGGGTCAAAGACAATGGGGGTCAAAGTTTGGACTGAAACTCAGGATGTTTCTGAAACAATAGGCCAATCTTGCTGGGGACTGGCACTCTCCAGCTGAGGCCTCTTTACTCTCTTTCCCCTTTCTTAAAATCTTCTCAATCAAGATCTGGCTGCTTCAAATATTTTTTCCCCACGTTGGTCACCCTCTTTTTCAATGGAATCTGCCATGGCCCTCTATCCAGAACACCTTTTGGATTTTCCAGACATTGCAGCAAGAGAAGAACTTTTGAATGAGATATCTACCCTACTGGCACTCAACATACCTGAGTAGACATCATTGAATTTAGCAATGGAGGCTCAGCTGTAAAGTGGGACTACATATTTCTCTAATTTATCTGTCTTTGTCAAAAGTCAATTGTGAGTTGAGGGAGGATGTGAGGATTCAACTCTTTGCCTGACTGGCATCCAAAGTACTAAACTGAATTTTAAATTTTCTCTTAGTACTTGTGTTAATCCCATGGCTGGTCTGTAATTCCTGGGTATAAAGTAGCCTACTTTACTATCTCAGTCTCTGTCATATCTGGGATTTCTGGATCATGATTAGGTACTCCACTGCCCTGTTGTAAAGTGAACTTATATATAAAGAACTACTATATTTGTCATATACATGTCGGGTTAGTGATTGACATTTCCTTTAAAAAGAAAAAGTTTTAGAGGATTTCCATGTATATGAGTGTGTATGTATCTTAAATATGCTTTTGTTGCTGTTTAAAGGTGCCCTCGAACCTTTTTTGGTCAGAAAATACTCCCCAAATTGAAATAATTTTTACATTTTCAAAATATGCTTGCTACACACTGGTGACTAACTATAGGTATCAAAGATGATGATGTTATGATTTGTTCTGTTTAGGCTTGTAGTTTTATGCCTGTATGTGGTGTTTTCCCTTTGTATACAAGATTTTATATAGTGAGAACTCATCTTGCACTTTCAATTAGCAAAACAGGATCTTGTAGGCCTAAAAATCCTGCCTCTACCTCCTAAGTGCCAGATGGCACGTATTTGTCATTGTGTCTCTCAATTAGTTTTATTAGTTTTTGTTTGTTTGTTTTGAGAAAGAGTTTTACTATGTTTCTTAGACTGGCTTCAAAGTCTGGCTGTCTCCCATCATTATGCTTTGTAGTCCTGGAGTTACAAGCACTTCAAGCTTGAGTTACAAGATCTCACAGATGTTCATTTTTTAAACATTACATAGCAGGTGTGGCAGTAACTTCCAGTCTAGACAAAGATGCTTTAAACTTTCAAACTTGTACAGCCATTGTGGAGATCAGTATGGCTGATCAGGAAAATGGGAATTAATTTACCATAGGACCCAGCAATTCCCCTCTTAGGTATATACCCAAATGATCCATATCCATGCAGAAAAGGGGAAAATATCTCCATAACAGAATTATTTGTTATGGACAAATAACAAGAACCTGGAAGCAACCTAGATGCCCCTCAACTGAAGATTGACTAAAGAAGATATGGTAAATCTACACATTGGAATATTACTCTGCAGATAAAATTAATGGAATCTTGAAAATTGTGGTTACTGACCAAAACCAGTTTCTCTTTAGTGATAATAAAGTGATTAATTACTGAAATATGATCCAGGTTTGAACTGGATTTTCATTTATTGAAACAAATTTCAGGTCCATTTTGTGATATGTATAACTCTCCTTTTGTTTAGTTATTGTGTTTATATAACTTATTTAAAAGACAAAATACAGTTTATTGCAGGTTTTAGATAGTTATCTATAACAGTAAAAACTTATATTTAGGATTTCTAAATATACAGCAATGTATTTGAGACAGATAGGTACTCTTCAATCCTTTCAAAGACCTACAGAATATGGCATTTGAAATGGTTTAGGGTTTGCTTGGGAGTGGATCATAATTTCTCGTGACAACAGCACTTGTGCCAGAAAGGATGTTGGACTTTGTGGGGTTTATTTCCTGTACATAAAACCAGCCATTTGTACAAGATACTGCTCTTTTTCTGAAGTATTTAATTATATTTTGTATAATCTTCACAATCAACACCCATAAAAATGACAGCTGAAACAAGATAGGCCTTGTTACAGGGTTTCTGCTTCATGGAAGAAACTGCCAGACATTCTGCAGAATACAGAGAAAACTGACTGGTCAATTGCCAATGCAGAGGAACATTTTTCAAGTTTCCTGTTTTGCTTAGGCATCTTCCCATCACACTAGGATGAAGATAGTACATTATAGGAGAGCATCATGTGACTGATTAGAGAACCAGATGTTTCTGTCTTTTATAGAGTTATATATTATCCTTCTGTGGTTTTTGATGGAGTTGAAGATAGTTATATTTATAGATTTCCTTAGTACGAATTAAAGTTAAGTTACATATATGACTTTATACTCAAAAATATAGTATGGATGATAAAATACTAATTTTAAACCTTGCAAAATTTCAATGGACTATATATTTTTATCTATAGTTCTTATTTGATAACTGTTGTGATATAAGTTAAGTATTTTAAGGTTAAAACTCTTCTTTCTATTTTAGACAGAAAAGAGATAGTCAGAGATGCCATTCTGTAAATATGTTTCTCTTTTGGTTAATGAATAAGCACTATTAGCCAATAAGAAGGCTAGATGTGGGGACTAGCATACAATGAGGTTTACAGAACAGAGAAGAGGAGATTCAAGATGGTGGATAGAGAGAGCAGAATTCTAGGCACTCTCTCCCAGCCTTCATCAAATAGCTGATGGAAGCATGAGTAGATATACACAGGTAAACACTTAAATAAATCCTGGAATAAGTCTGCAGACAGGAAGGAGTAATGAGCAAAGGGGTCTAGAACAAGCAGGAGAAACACACAGAATGTGCTTACCTAAACAAGGAGAGCTCATGGAATCCACACAATACCTGAGTAACTAGCATAGGATCACTGTGAAACCCTGACTGTGGGTATTGTTTGCAGGACTATGCTGTTTTTTTGGCCTCTGGAAATGAATCAGTATTTATCCTTAGTAAAATAATGGACTTTGCTCATCTGTTCACATAGAGGAATACACTCTCAGCCTAGAAACACAGGGTACGGCCTTGGGACCTGCTCCAAATGATATGACATTTGAAACTCCCCATGGAGGCCCTCAACCTCATGGGGAGAAGAAAGGGGATAGGATGTGAATTGATGGGAGTAACAGCAGAGGACTGCTGTGTTGGAGAACAGGGAAAGAATTTTGTTTCAATTTTAAATAAAAAAATAAATAAAAGACGGAAGAATGAAATAACAAAGAAAACATTGGAAGAAACTGAGTAACTATACAAAAAATAATTTCTAGGCAAAATATGAAGAAATCTCTTACAGAACATTAGGAACACCAAGAAAAAACAATCAAGGAGTTAATGTATATATTACTAAAACTATCAAGAACAGGTGATAAATTCTAATAAAACTACATCCTCTAGTGTAATAGAATCAAACTTACAATGATTCCTAAACCATTAATTCCCTGGGACAGATGGTCAATGTAGTATTTTAAGACAAATTCAAAGAAGAACAAAGAGCACTACTACTCAAAATTTTCCACATAAAACAAGTACAACTATCATTATTGAAATGTCTGTTCTATTGTACAAGAATCTTGGTATTGAAATCACATGTTATCATCCCAGGGATCCAGGGATGTTACAACATACAAAAATGTATCAATGATATTTACCATATATACAATGTAAAATCAAAATTGTATGATCTTCTAACAACATACATAAAAAGCCTTTGAAAATAGCAAACACAAATTCAATTTAAAAGAATTGGAATGATGAAAGATAACATGAGTAACAATGACACATAAAAACGTGATAAAGGTGATTAAATGGGAAAGGATATTTCAATGAGTCACTATTTGCAGATATTGTGATAGTTTAATTAGTCACAAAACAAGCACTACCAGGTTACTTCAACAGCAGATTAACAAATTTAGCAAAAGGAGAGAACACAGGATTATCTCAAAATATTAGGAGTAACATAATATATTGATGATAAAGTTGCCCAGATACTCAAATATTAAATGGAACCACGTACAATAGTGAAAACCCTCATAAAATTATTGCAAAACAGTAAAAAAAATGAAAGCTATAGATATATAGTTAATTTTTTTGTATCTTTAAAGAAAGAAATTAAAGAGACCACCAGAAATGAACAGATTTCTCTCTTTCTGGGAAAGGTAGGATCAACATAGTGAAAATGGCAAACAAGTCAAAAGAAATTTACAGATTCAGAAAATCTTCGTCAAAACTGCAGCACAATTCATCAATGACTGTCAAGGGAGAATCTCACATTTATATGGAAACACAAATCCCTTGGCAGCCACTGCAACCATGTGCATTAAGGGAAATTCCTGCAGGATCACCATCTCCAACTTCAATCTCTACTCTAGAGGAAAAGCCCTGAAACATCAATGCATTGGCATAGAAATAGACAGGAAGAAAAATGATTTTTAATGGGAAATCTTGATTTAAACCTACTCATCTTTGAATTTTGACAAAACAAATAAAATTTTTGACAAAGCAAATAAAAGTATACAAAGGATTTTAAAAACACACAGCAAATTGTGAAGGCACAAATAGTTGATTGTATCAAATAGTTGATTGTATGCTGGAGAATACAGATAAAGAGAAGTCTATCACTATGTAAAAATTTAAAGTTCAATTGGAATGTAATCCTCAAAATAAATCCAACCAAACTGAAAACTTAGAAGAAAAAGTGGGAGTAGACTTCCTGGAATTGATAGATGACAGTTCTTTCTCAAGAACTGGTGAAGTCATTAGACATTCCAGATGAATGAAATGATTTAAATTTAGAGTTTCTTCCAAAGCAGATTTGGCTATTTTTAAAGGTTTTTTAGAATACTCATGGTATTGGCAGTGCAAAAAGTAGCAAGACTTAATGAGGAGATAAGAAAATTAGTGAAAAATGGATATTCAATGTTATGTGTAGTCTTACTGAGCATTTTAAAATAAAGCCTAACATTTGCTTTAGAATCAAAATTGACTTACAACATTGACACTATTACCTGAAAGTATGTATTTACAAAATTGAAAATAAGAAATAATGTGGACTTTAACATAAATTAAAATATCATCTCAATAGAAGCAGAAACAAAATACCTTTGACAAAAATCAAATGTGCCATTATAGTAAAATACTCAGGATTGTAGGCTTAGAGGAAACACTCCAGAACATAGTGGAAGCTTTATACAACATACCAATAGTTCAAATCTGAATGGATAAATTTGTATAAGGCTATTTAATAAAGAATGAAACATGAACCTTCACAATTCCTGCTTCTTTTCAGTCTTGTTCCTAGAACAATGATGTGACTACAAGAACATATTTAAAAACAAAGAACATTGCATAGCCCCTGCAACAATATCTGCCAAGCCAATGTTGGACTCCTAACATATCCGTAGTCTATACAAACCATTCATACTTTGAGAGTGATCTTTTCTACCACACTACCCCACACCAAAATGAATCTTTGACTCACTTTCTGTTCTCTAACTCTAAAAGTCACTCTCGTGGTATCCCATGATGAGAGGACCCACAGGTACTGAGTGTTTTTTTAGGTAACAACACCAAGTAAATCTGGAGAATCATAAGAAACATTTTAAATTATAAACTACTCTAAATTAGAAAATCAAAGAAATTGATATTTTTTTCTCAGAAGATACCACTTAACAAATGCACATCCAATTTAGTTAGGAAGTTTGGAAGACCTCTAAGCAATTGTGAATAGAAATTGAAATTAAAAGTCCCAAATCAAGAAAGGTTGATGCCAAATATTTTAGCACATGAGTCTACTAGACTTGCAAAGAATTAATGCCAATACTTCTGAAATTATTCATCAAATTGGAAAACGAAGGGATATTGTCCAATTCATATTCTGAGTGAACGGTATCATGATACTGATATCACATAAAGACTCTCCCAAAAGAATAAAGACCAATTGCTGTTTGTACACAGATAAAAATTACAGAGTAAAATACTCCCACATTTAATTCAAGAACACATCAAAAAGATCTTTCACCATGAGCAACTAGTCTTTTCCCCAGTGAAGACTGGATGGTTCATATATGAAAATAAAAAATGTAATACAAGTGAAATTGTTGTGTAAACAACCTGAAAGACAATCTACATGATTATTCCAAGATTAGGAAAAGTCCTTTGAGAAGATTTAATACCTCTTCATGATAACAAACTCGGAGATTGTAGGAATAATAGGGACATGCATTAACTTAATCAAGGCAGTTTACAACAGGGTAAAATGAATTTAAAGCAGGTATATCAACTTAAAATGAGATACACTCAGCAACTGCACTGAAATCAGAGACATGAAAATTGCTATACCAATTTATTGTAGTAGTTGTAGTCTTAGCTAGAGCAAACTGAAAATGATCAGGAAGATACAAGTAGGAAAGGAAGAAAGGCAAGTATCTTTTTTAGCGGGTACATGTTTTGTCTCAAACATGGAACATTTGACAGAGTGATGTCCCTGTTCAGGACAGCCAAAGAGATGTGGTTCTTGAAAAGAAATCAGTCATTGACATTTGAGGAATGACTGGAATATCCTGGTTTCTCTCCTAAACGTCTCTAGGCAGTCTTTACCCATGATGACACTCCCTATATAATAAAATAATTGTGGTTACTTGGTCCTTGTTTTATGCGCTTTATTATTCTGTCTCTTTTCTTAACAATTTCATCATATGTTCTGGACAAGGGCCATGTTTAATCTATTCTTCCTGGAGTTCCAACTTCTCTAATATACCTAGAAGCAGTCATTACATTCCTTTATATTTCCCTTTTCTATAAAATATGATATTATACATATGTTGCCCTTCTTCATCCACTGGGAACTTCTAACAGGTAATAAACTCTGTCAGCTAAGGTGCCAGATAAAATTTAACACAAAATTAATAGCACTCCTACACACAAAGGACAAATGCAATATTAAGGAAATCATGGATCAAACACCTTTTACAATAGGGTCAAATAATATACAGTATACTAGGATAAATGGAAGTATTAAAAGAATTGTATAATAGCAGTTATATGTCACTGGAGAAAGAAATTGAAGAAGATATCAGAAGATGTAAAGATTTCCCTTGCTCATAATTTCGTGGGTCATCCTTAGAAAAATTACCTAAATATTCAGGGCAATAATCATTAAAATTCCAACACAGTTTTCACAGACCTTGTAATGACAATTCTCAAGTTCTTATAGTAACACAACAAATAAATAAATAAATAAATGGACCCTCATACACTGAAAATCTCCTATAAGGCCAAGGACTCTGGAAGCTTGCTTTAACCATTCACTAGTTATTGATGCACTTGTGTACTGTCCACTGGTGCCATCAAGGGCCTTTAGGTCCTATGATATCCATAAGAAAGCAAGCAGGGC
This sequence comes from Cricetiscus sungorus, assembly GCA_030556225.1. Taxonomy (NCBI): domain Eukaryota; kingdom Metazoa; phylum Chordata; class Mammalia; order Rodentia; family Cricetidae; genus Cricetiscus; species Cricetiscus sungorus. The sequence goes on along the minus strand of JANBXA010000739.1, from coordinate 1,652,019 downwards.
AAGATATGAGGAGCTTCCCAGTAGTCAGCAATCCCTCTATGCTCTCCCCCTCCATTTGCCACTCCCAAATTTTTAACTATTTGAAATCTTCTTCTGAGTGCCTTGCATGATGGACTAGAATAAAAAAGTTCAAGCTAAAATTCTCTTTTCATTCCTGAACTTGCTTTGTTGTCTAAAGTTTTGTTGAAGATATAGAAAAACTAAAATATTAAATCAATAATGACTAATTTACAGTGCATAAGCACAAAGAGGTTAGCTATACGGGAATTGACTTTATGTCCATGGGATGAAAAAATGGCATAGATGGTACTGTTGGATGTGGGGTTTGGGACTGGAAAGAGCTGGGGGGCTGGTGAGGGAATTTAGTAAGCTGTGAGCAAATATAGAGAGGGATAGATGGAGTTCTGCAGTTTTGTGGGAATCATAAGCTATCCTTTTTCAGTGGAAATTTACTAAAATTGATTAAATCAATCTTAATGTGGTCTCATAATAATCAGAGAGACTGTCATATTGTTCCAATTTTTGATGCACCACTAGACTTCCTGTACTAGAGAAAGTTTGCTTTCCATTCATTTGTTGGCTAATTGTGACCAGTGGATATCCAGAAGAAACCCACAATGTTGCCAATATAATGCCAGTGATTAATATTTTTGAAAGCAGGAAGGGAAAATGAATGAGGACATCACAAAGACAACTTATTGAACATGAATAATTTGACTGCTTTCTAGAAACATTGATGATAATCAGACAGATAAGTTGATTGGAGACATTAATAACTTATTCCAATAATAGGTTCCTATTTATATACAAAGATGATATCCATACAGACAGATCAATCTATGTAATGATAAAGAAGACGCTAAATATTTGGTACTCTTTTATTCTGTTTCACATATTAAGCACAGTTTACTACTTAAAATTGAGATGCAAAGATTGCATATTCAAAGTACCGAGTCTACTACAAAAAAACATTTAAATTGTCAATGTCCAATTTAGGCATATGAATTTGCTTGATCAGGTAGGATTTCTTTAATTCTGTCTCTCTTTCAGGATTGTACTCTGGAACTCTTCTTCAAACATTTTTTTCAGTTAATTAGAGTGTAATAATTGATACTTATTGTGCATTAGACAGCAATTCTACTGACAATATTTCTGATGTAGTTGAAATTAGGTCATACAACATCTGTGCTAAGTTATACTTTCAAAGTACAATAAAGTTTAATACAAAGTAGATATTTAGCAGGACATACCTATGGAACAACCACAAGAGATATTGCAATAATATTAGATATTGATCAAGTTCATACTTATTCAAAAGTAAATACACAATGGAATTAAGCAGTGTTTAAAAATTACATAGTAAAAATTTCAGATAGATTTATGTAAGTAGAAAAAAAATACATTGTCGGGTATATCATACCCAGGGAAAAGCACACTATGTACTTACTTAGTAGTGTATATGGTCTATACAAAAAAAGGGTATTGGGTTAAGATACCACTTTTTTAAAGACATATCAAAATTTTAAATCATGTAAAACTATCAGCAACGGGATGACTTAACACAATACAAGGAAGACACCTTCATAGAATAATATATATATATATATATATATATATATATATATATATATATATGCTGAAGATTGAATATTACAGAAGAACTTCAGGTGACTGACCAAGCAATGTGTTGTCTCTCATTTCTAGAGTTATATATTATCCTTCTGTGGTCTTTGAACAAATTGAAGACAGATAGTTATGGTTATAGTTTTCCTTAGTTAGAATTAAAGATAAATTACATATAGGACTTTACACTCACAAAGATAGGATAGATGATATTTTCTTTAAGTCTTACAAAGTGTTAATGTACTAAATATTGTTAACTGTGATTCTTATTTTATAACTGCTGTATGATATATTTTTTCTATGTCAAGGTTAAAACCCTTCTTTTATTTTAGAAAGAAAAGAAGAGATGATGGGAGATGTTATTCTGTAAATATGTTTCTCATATTGGTTAATAAATAAGGCCCTGTTGGCCAATAGAAAAGGAAGATAGGAGGGACTAAGAGACTAAGAGGAAGGAGGAAGTAGTTGGGAGAAGTCAGGATGTAGAGCCTAGAGGAGTCAGGATGCCGGGGCCGCCACTCTCTGGTAAGATGAGCCATGTGGGAATACTTAGATACTTAGAAATGGGATAATAATTAAGACAGAGCTAGCCCATAAACAATAATGGTAACTGGCCAACAGGATTGTATCAAATACAGAGTCTCTGAGTGTTATTTGGAGCCGGCAATATATATTCCACTGAGTATTAGTTAAAGTGATCAAAATCATAAAATTGATTTTTATAGGAAAAAGCATATGAAACTAAATATTAGAAGAACAGAATGCAATGTGATTTCCCAATACAGTAGTACATGTGAAGAATATAATATTTGTTTGCTGACTATGATGCCAGAAGATGATGCATGTAACCAGAACCTATTAAGATTTCATCTTCTACACTTAAACAAAACTATACAAAATGAAAACATCAATAACAACAAAGTTCCTATATCATGTGTTGCATCTCCAATAAGATTGAAACTATATGAATATTGTTCCAAGTGTGGATGCTGTCTGTACTTTGTCAAACTCATAGTTTGATGCTCATCCATCAAGAACTGGCCTTTAATGTTGGTGTCATTCTATTTCTAATACACTGAAAAATGAACATTGTTATTTCAGCCTCTCCATGATACTCTTGTACTCTGTGGTATCAAACCTGTGTGAAAAATTTTATACTGATGATCCAAAGAATGCCTACTTTCTTTGTCCACATTGTGTGATTGTGTTGTGCAGTTTTGCAGAATGGGTAGGACCTTCCAAAGGACATGGGGAAGATATTAGAACTCAAATGCCCCAAAGAAAAGATAAGGCCACCATGGAAAAAGTGGAAGTGCTGTAATGCATGTTGAGATAAAGCAGATATGTGATGCATGCTAGGGATAAACTAGCCTGTTGTGTATCATAGAGTAGGCATCATATCTAGGTATGACACCATTTCATAGTGTAGAATGTATTCAAGTTACTTGCTTACCAATACCAGCTGTTCTTCTGAAGACGAATGTCTGTTCACTGCTGTGAATGTGTCAGGCAGCATTATGAGTTTGAGTTTATATTCACAAGGGTGATTCAAAATTCTGAGCAGGCAATCCTACTACAAGTCCTCCTTTCTAGGTTTAATGAATGAGATCACATTACATAGGTTTCCACACTGTACTTTGGGACTAGATTTTACATGCTACACTGGGCACTGTTAACTTAAGCCTGAGTGGCTTGTAAACTTGAGGCTTGTAAATCAGAAGAGAACATATTGAGTCCATCCTTTAAAAAAGGGCATATTTAAGAATTATTGGCAGAATAAACATATGTCTCCATGTTACATGTGAGTCAGTAGAATGGAACTTCTTTGATGAAACCCCAAGACAAAGACCTAGAAAGTCCACTCCCAGAGGATCATATTCATGACTAAACCCTGTTTGGAATTTAGTGGCCTGAAGTTCTATATTAGAGCAGAGACTTCTGAAAACCATTTGATCAGAAGACAAATAATTTTGTTATTCTTAGAGAGACGGTATTTTCTAAGAGTTTCTTGAGTAAGGGAGGATGCTCTTGGACATTGTTGGATATATGTAATATATTTAGTTTCCCAGTGGGCAGAAGACAATTTTCTACTTTAACTTAGTTGGCAGGTAAAAGAAGACCATTTAGCTTAGAAGAAAGACATACTATCCACACAAGATTTCATGGAAATATTTCAGCCATCCTTGGACATAATCTGTGCACTATTGTACAGAACCTATATGTGTAATGATACTTTGAGAATAATAGGATGTACCAGGCACTCATTCCTTCATAAGCACAAACGTTTATTCACAGTTCAGAATAAACATTTTTGAATATCCATATAAGGTCAGTCAGCAGTCTTAGACATCTTCTAATGGGCTACATTAGAAGTAGTCACTTCGTCAGTGTATTCCTCTAGTTTATGTCCATCCACACATCAATCTTCATGCAGGACAGAAGTTATCAGACCAAGGCATCAGAATTTAGATGGCAGTCCAGTCTGTCTACACTCATCTTCCTGCGTTTGTGTTCGGGTACACTGAATATAGTGGTTAGAATGCTACGAGATCTATGTGTTAAAAAAATACTTTAAAGTGCACTGAATTAAAAGAATTGTGTAGGAAATCTAATGGGCAGTTGATGAATATGTGAGATTTCCCTTACCACACAGCATTTTAAGTCTACTCTTTATGGGTGTGAATGTCTATTATCTACCCAATTTATGTAGGGGAAAGTGACTGGCATTTGTTTTACAAAGAGAAGGAATTTTTGTTCCTTAATCACAGAAGTTATGGGGCAGACTCCATGAGAATAAGGAGATCTTGAGGCACCCAAGTCATGAGTGAAGTTTCTGTGATATTTTGTTCAATTGTGAAAGACTACAAGTAATTTTGTGAGTGCATGACTATTGATATTAACTTACACAATTTTTACTTTTGCTCTAAACCTCAAATCATATGAGGTATCATGGGTTACACATGTGTTTGCCTTACAATATTTTTGTCAAAAGCATTTGTATTATGATGATGATGGTTGAAACTCATGTGCAAGATAGTCTTTGGTGGGAAGAGATATCCTAAGACCTCCCAGGGTAAGAAGCTAGAACTATTTATCTATGGATTGTAGTGTGAAGGAATGATATCCCTTTGACCATGATAGCCTCTTCAGAGCTCATATTCATCATTCTCGCATTGCCTGACACCCTCAGTCAGAATGTAGTCAAATGAATTAAACATATATTTAAAGAGACAAAATTTTTGAGGGACAATTCCAAAAAGAAAAAAAAAATACTTGTAGCTATCTTGCAAAAATCTGGCTATTCTGCAGTAAGCTCTTTCCTAAGATTTAGGACTGATATTTCTTTTAGCTAAGTAAAAGAAATGAAGAAACTGGAGAACAGAGAAAGCACCAGGACTCTGGTGAACTAAAGAACACTGAAAAAAATTTTGTCATAGGTATGATTTTGAAAAAAAATTTGACAGAGGGTATTGATGAATGTGAATGTCCTTGTAACCTGATTCATTAAAGGAAGGTCAAATCACAGCTCTTTGATTCCAAATATTCTCTCAAATACAAACAACTGATGTTTATTCTGGAAGATTTCAACAGCACCCAGATCATTTGGGTTTTTTTCTTTCATAGTAGGATATAATGATTAAATGATTTAATAATTTAAAAATGGATAATTTTGTATCATCAATTCCAAGGTGTTGCACCACAATACACAACAGACACATGAAGTAAACAATCATCACTGATTTTTAAAATTCTAATTAATATATAGATGACCAGAGGATCTTGTCTAATGAAATCTATTGGTCTGATGTCATGACATTCCACCAAGTCACTGTAGTCATGGTGGGGCTGCTGTGAACCACATCAGCAGAGGCTGTGGCAGCAGTGATGGAGGTGGCTTCACCTGCAGAGCCAAGGAAGAGCAGCTCCACAAACTCTGTGACATCATCAGCACCAATGCTGCCTTGGCAACCACTATGATGCTGCTTGTGCCTCTGGTGCTATTTCTTTTTCTTTACATAGTAGAGGGCCTTGAAGACCAATATGTGGAAAAAGAGCTGCAAGGTGACCTCTGTGACTGCCCCACTCAACACTTGACATGGTCAGATCGAAATCCTTCCTTTAGGCCTCTTCCAAACTACATCCCCCATTCAGGAAATATACCTTCTCATGAAAAAAAAAGAGAAAGAGAGAGCAAGACAAAGACAGAAAGAGAGACAGACAGAGAGACACAGAAGAGAGTGAGAGAGTTTAAGAGGGTGAAACAGAGAGAGAGAGAGAAGAGAGGGAGGTAGAGAGAGAGGGGGGAGAGAGAGAGAAAGAGAGAGAGAGAGAGAGAATTTGTGTGTTTGTTTCATTCCTGGCATGTCTAGAAACTCATAGCTCCCCATATATCTCAACACAATAGGCCCACAGAATGCCCTTTGTAAACTTATAGCACATGACTTCAGGAAGCTTTGTAGGGATGGAGAATTGGAAGAGATTAGACAAGACCAGGGTAAAGGTCTTCATTTAGCAGTCATCATCTTCATCATCTTAGAAGTTATCAACCTTGTGAAGGGGGTACTCTGTAGTCTGTAGATGTTCATAGGAGACCAGTTCACTCTATTATAGTATCTACCATTTTACAGAAAAATCCTGTTCCCACATGTCCTCCTTCCAATGCATATTTTTGCTGTTTTGCCAAACATCACATGTTCATAGGTGTGTTTATTAATATCAGGAAATTCGATTTGATTCCATTGGTCCACCTGTCTATTTTTGTGCCAATTCCAAGCTGTTTTTAGGACTATAGCTCTATGGTAGAGTATGATGCCTCATTAAGATCCTTTATTGTACAGAGTTGTCTTGGCTAACCTGTGTGTTTTATATTCCTGTACAAAGTTGTTTATTATCCTTTCAAGATCGGTAAAGAATTGTGCTTAGATTTTGATGAGGATTGCATTGAATCTATAGATGTTTTTGGAAAGATTGTCATTTTTACTGTTTATCCTACCTATCAAATGGAGTGGAAGATCTTTCCATTTTCTAGTATCATATTAATTTCTTTGTTTATAGACACAACTTTCTTGCTAAGAAGGTCTATCACTTGATTGTTATCATTACTTCAAGCAATGTTTGTTGTTTGTGAATATTGTAAAGGTGATGTTTCTCTGACTTCAGTCTAATCTGTTTATAATAGGGCTGCTAATTTTTTTAATTAATCTTGTATCTTACCAATTTTTTTATATTTTTTGTTAATAATATAATTTAAAATTTTTACATGTTGATCCAAGTTTCCTGTCCCTCCCTCCCTACATCTTAACCTCTTTTCCCCCCTTACATGCACCCTGACCACCATGCCCTCCCATGCCCCCCATTCCACTTGTAGGGCCATGCTATCCAGGTGGAGTTATGTAAATCTGTTAAGTCATTTGAAGTAGGGACTAGGATTTCTCTCCTGTCTCTAGGTTAAGGGGGTATCCCTCTATGGGATATGTGTCCACAAGGTTCTTTTGTGCGCCAGGAATAGATCCTGTTTCTACTGTCTCAGGCCCCCAGACTTCTCAGTCCTTCTAGCTGAGACCCATATTCAGAGGGTCTGAGTCAGTCCCATCCTGGATTCCCAGCTATCAGTCTGGGGACCCGTTATCTCCTACTTGTTCAGGTCAGATGTCTTTGTGAGTTTCTGAACCTGGTCTTGTCCACTCTTTCTGCATCTGGATTCTAGTTCAGCACAGTGTTTGTTTATGGGTGTTTGCTTCTGTTTCCAACAGGTACTAGAAGAGGGCTCTATGATGGTTCATAAGTAAGTCATCAATCTCATTATCAGAGAAGGGCACTGTTCTCAAATTGTTTCCATTGTTGCTCAAATTGTTAGTTGGGGTCAGTCTTGTCAGTCTCTAGACTTTTTGAGGTTCAGTTTTCTCTTCAAGCCAATAATGGGCCTCTTTTTTATGTTCTCTCTCTCTCTTTCTTGACTTCTATTCCTACCCTGACTCAATCTTGCTAATTGGACGTGCTTTCTCTTCCTCCCCTTCTCTTTCTCCTATATCTCTCTCCAGTCACTACCCCCTCATTTTCAATGTGCTCTCACCCAGGGAATTCTTAAAACAGCCTTAAAGGCTGGTGAACAAAGTAACATACACCTTAAATTTCTCACAATAGTAAATATTTGGTTAGAAATAATGATCCCACATGGTATCTAGTGATTGGATCAAAGAGCATAGGAGAAGACCCAGACTATAAATCTTCACCTGGAGAATTGACCCTATCAGAATGGAACAAGGCATTTCACTGGCCACCAACCTCAAAGTGAAATGTTTAAACTTGTATAATTTAGAAAGTTATATGCAGGATGTAATTTAAAGAGCAAAGTGAATGCTTAGGTATTTGTGAAAGAATACTGTGAGATAAGATGCAATTTTATTCAAATGAACATGTCTCATGTCACATTCAGGAAAGTATGAATCATGATATTCTTGGGTCAAAGACATTAGTTCTTATTATCCTTATGTGATGGCCAACATCAAATCCCCATTGTAAATGGAAGAAAGTAGGGAGGAAAAGCATGAACCACAAGTGTTCTCATGCCAAATCAAATAAGCTAGTCTCTTACAAACAGGGGAGTTATGAGCACATCATCTCAGAAACCTAAAGTATGAGAAGACCTTGGGTAAATGTGAAATCTGAAATGTATTCACATTGAGTAGTCCTCCAGCTGTATTTGATGAAATGGGAATATACAGTTCAGCCCTGCTAAGATGGGGTAGGTTTGGAACAATCATTTTAAAGAGAAAGATTGTTTGGCTGCCTCACTATCTTCAAACTATTTTTTGCATTTAAACATGTGAATAAATTTTGAAATCTTTGAGATACAATGACAAAGCCCAACACAAACTTCCTACAGGATTAGTTTGTGTGCCAGAAATGTTATTTAGACAAGGTTGTGTTGAGATATACATATGATTGGAATATGATAAGTATAAAGTATTAATGATAACCAACCTTCAAAGATATTTTAATCTCTTCTCTTCTCCCATTAGATCTTAATTCACACAATAGTGAAGTCTTATTATTCACTCATATCTTTGGATGGCAATCATAGTTGCCAGTTCTAAAGCAAACTTACTTAAAATGGGATTATGTGATGTCTCTGTGTTAGATGGGAAGCTACTGTGGTTTTGTTGTCATGAGGGTGGTCTTGATTTTCCAAAGAACTGAGGGTATCTATCTGATACATCAATTTGACAAAGGGGAGGCTGCCAAAAATTTTAAATATTGAGTTTGATTGAAATCACCTGCCATCTGCTGAAGAGGTCACCAGGATGACACAGAACACCCTGAGTAATAGACATAGAACTCCTGGCCCAACTGGAACCATTAAGAGAATAGATTGCAGAGAAAGAGTCTCCAGCTGCAATCTCTGATAGAAGCTAATGTAATATGGCAATACAGTAAAGCACTCAAGATTAGATAGAGCCAAATAACATCTCCACAATCTTGAGACACTACAACTACATCATATAAACATCTCAAAGTCATAAAAAATGACTTAAATGTCTTCATGACATTGATGATGGCCTTTAAAGTTTATATGTGAGAAACCCTTAAACATGGTAAAAATAAATCAAAGCAAAAATTGAAAAAACAGAGAAAATCATATGAAAAATGCAAGGCAATGTATGAACATATCTTTTACAGAAAGAAAGAAATGCAAAATAAAACCAGATGAAGAAAACAATTCAAACAGTTCAAGATCTTCAAACATAGAGACAATAAAGACAAAGACATTTCTCACTTAAAAAAACTGAGTCTAACTTATAGGATCTTCAATTTTCTGAAAATGTTGATGCTAGACCTGAAATGTCCCAGGTATCCACCTTCCTCTGATTCATGGCCATAACTATCTCCTGCAATGCCTTGACATCATAGGTTAATTTGGTATACTTCCATACTCCCAATAAATGTGCCTTAGTCTTGTTCCAATTAAAGGAAGAGTTATATGGAACAGGTGTAACATAGATATACTTAAACTCTGCATGGCATTTAGTTGCTAAGTGCATCTTAAGATTTTGTATGTCTTGTCCCATTTCTATCACTGCCTCCTTTAAAGCAATTAATCTAGCTTCTAATTTCAGATCTATTAACCTCTGTTCTGACAAAGCAAGGGTGATATGTATGTCCTATGTATGTCGTTCACAAAGGAAGCTGTCTGCATTTCCTTTATTAATGCTGTTGTAGAAACTACAAAAGAAGTTACAACTGCTATCAGTGCTGTGATTCCTAAAATTAATAAGGCAAAAAAATCTCTTTTGCCCTAATCAATTCATTAATTTTGCTAACTATATTCATAGCTGAATTATCATACCAAGTATCATTACCCAAATATACTGGCAGCATCACATAAGCAGCCCTTTTAACAATCAATACAGTTGAAAATGATTTATCATAACCTAACTGTACACAATTAGTTAACATGCAGGATCAACACTTAACAAAAAATTAATCCCCTTCTTTCTTTATATGCACCAATTTGTTACGACCAAACATTAAGTCATAGGGTTAAGAGAGACAAGCAGTGGCAAGAATAGGTCTGGCTTGGTAGTCTTTGGTTTCTTTAATGCTATAACATTTGCTGCTGCAATTAACCAGAACAGATCTGTCTGAGGGGTGCCATATGTCCCATCTTTGTAAATACCATACAGGTGACACACATTCTGCTGAATACCATCTCCTCATGCACTCGTTTTCTGGAGGAGTATATCCTCCAAATTTAGCAGAATGATTCGTAAGGTAGCTAGAATAGTCTTGATTGGGTGATGGTCCCAGATAACTTCTCTTGAAACCAATGTAGGAAACCTTATTCCAATGTAAGGAAATCCACAATGAAGACAATTAGGCATCTGATCTTTATTTCTCTCCCATAAACTATTTTTCTTGTATTTAACCGTGTAATGTGGCAATCTAGAAGGCAGCAGCTGATTTATTACCACAGTCTCATTAAAATTTGTGTACCCCAAAGTAGCAATTTGAAGTTGCATCATACACCACTGTTCCAGACTCTTACCTGTAACAGGCTTATTTACTGGAGTATCAGTGAGGACAGTTTTATAGCTGACAGGCAAACAACCAGCTGGAGGGACAACACCAAGTGCTATGCAGATTGGTAAGAAATCTTATCTGCCCTCATAATTTATACACTCAGATGAATTGATCACCATATAAAAATCTGGAGTTCCCCCTAGCACAGCAGTAACATTAGTCATAATTTTAATGAGCTTTGTATTTCCCGAAACCACCAGATGTAAGAGCGGAAGGCTCAGAACCATATGCCCAGTACCTATCCCTGTTTACCATGGAATTCTTTGACAAGACATCAAGAATAGCAAGAAAAATTGTTACAGGTATCTTAGGAGTTTCAGTTTGAGCTAGTAGAGTAAGAGCTCTCGTTGCAGTTTCTTGAGTTGAGTCTGTGTCAGCAGATCAGCTTTTGAGGGTTCACTTTCTTTATCTGCTGTCATCAGAATCATCAGCTGCTTCCTCATTGTCTGCAGCTCGTGGTTTCTCTGCCTCTTCATTTTATGTGAGAGCCTTCTGCTGATAGGTTCAGATGAGTCAATCTGGGTCCCAGATTGGCGAGTCTTCATTCTGTGGAAACACCCAAGGATAGTCCCTCCAGAGGTGATCAGCACATCCGGCCCTTTCCATTGACCGCTTAACAGTTCCTTTCAGTTTACCTGAGGCTGAGTCCCAGCAGCAACCTGAGACACTGTTCCAGTGTCTACCAGCTGCTCTGAGACACTTATCATTAACATTCATATGATTGAGCACAGAACATGTCTTAATACATGATGAGGAGTCAAATAAGATGCTAAAGCCTTTAAATTTTATGATTTGAGCTTTCAAATGCTGATGACTCCTTTCCAATATTGCCTATCCTTGTGGATTATACACTATACCTGTGGATCCTTCAGTCTGCTATTTTTGCAGAAACTCTAAATACACTCTGGAGGTATAAGCAGGAGAATTGTCTATCTTGATTTTAAAAGAAACTCTCATATAGGCAAAGCAAGCTGTCAAATGTTGAACAACATCCTTCATAGCTTCTCCAGCTCTAGCAGAGGCATACATCAAATGAGAAAAGGTATCTATAGTTACATGCACATAGCAGAGTTTCCCAAACTCTAGGACATGAGTAACATCCATTTGCCATAAGGCCAAGGTCTTCAGTCCTCTGGGATTGACTCCAATTTAGGCATATTTACCATATTAGGACAATCAGGACAAGTCCATTACCCTGACTTTTTCCTTATCACAAAAATGGGAGTTTTCCATGGACTAAAGCTTACCTACAGATGACCTGCCTGTAATTGTTACTGTATTATATTCTCTATTTTTTGAGGTGTTAGGGGCCATTGATTAAGCCTTACAGGCTCATCATTTTTCCATGAGATTTTTTTCTGCATGCAGAGAACTCACAATGGCCCCTAGGAAATTTTTTTTTAATCTTCTTCCATCAGTCTTATAGACATATGTTCCATTATGTCCCTTCCCCATAAGGAGAAAGGTAGTGAGGGAATTACATAGGGATGAATGATCCCTTTTTTGTTCCACTTTTCAATGTATGACTTCGGCGGCCCTTGCACCATTGGATGCTATCCTCAGACTTTGTAAGGAAGAGGAAGTTTGGCACTCAGCCCATGATTTAGGCCAATCTTTACCTGCTATACAGGTTTTATCTGCACCTGTATCTAGGGTCCCTTTAAAGGGGTGTCCATTAAGTCTTATGACCTTAAAAGGCCTCTCTTTTCCTATTTCTGTAACCCAGGCTACAACATCTGAGGAGCCAAATTGACCTTCCCCCCTTTCAGTCTGTAGCTCAAGGTTAGGTAACTTCAAATATGGTAAGAACAGTAATTGTGCTATTCTTTGCTCTTTCTTTATAACTGTAGTTTGCTTTGTACTCTTAAACATGGCTTTGATTTCTCCTTGGAAATCTGAATCTATTGCTCCAGGTAATACTTCCAACCCATTCTTATAGTTGGAAGTCCTTTTCAAGAGCAATCCTGTAATCCCTGAGGGCAAAATTCCCTTTACAAAAGTAGGTGCTAACTGCACCCCATCTTCCTTTTGAAGGGATTAAATCCTGGGTTGAAGCAAGATCAAAATCATACACTCCCTGGAGTTGCTCTTGGGAGATCATGTATTGTAAATTCTGGAGCTTTAGAGTATAAATACAACATCCTGTAGTGTTATTTTTTCTCTTTTTTGGGACTGAGAGGCTGCCCCTCTACTAGTTTTTTGATTCCTCCCTGGGAATATATTCAAGTCCCATCCTTGGTTAACTTGGAACGACACTCATTCCTCCAGTGCATTCCCATTTTACATCTTGGGCATATGCCAGGGGCCCTTTTAGGACTTCCTCACTGGCCTCCCTTTTTACAGTCTTTTTTTCATATGACCCGATTCTCCACAATTAAAACAAGTGGGGGCAGGATTCTTACCATTGCCTCCTCCATATGCCTGTTTCACAAAAGCAGAGAATTCCTTCCCCTGCATAGCAGCTGCATAAGCCATCCCTTGCACTACAGCAGGTGAGGCATCTGTACATACTTTTATGTAATCCTGTATTGACCCTGATTTCCTTATGGGTCTGATTAAAATTCACATAATGTATTAGCATTCCTTCATGCCAATTGTTTTAGCAGAATAGAGGTTTCTTCTCCTGCAGGGAGCATCCTAGTAATTACTTCCTCCAATCTACAAATAAAGGAAGTGTAGGATTCTTCATTGCCTTGTTGAATCCCTGCTACAGTATTCCCCTTGATTCCTGGATGAGGGATAGCCTTTCAAGCCAAAACTGCATTTGTTGTAATCTCTTTTAAAACAGCCTTAAGCAATTTAATTTGTTCTGCAGGAGCTATAAAAGCACCTTCACAAAACATCATATTCATGATTATTTTTACTCCTTGTTTTCCTGTTGATTTTGTGCTGTAACTTTACATCTATCCTCATTATCTGTTCTCCATACTATATAATCTCCTGTCACCAACCCCAGTGGAGACAGTGTAACAATGACTAAAAAAATCTCAATGACTACCTGTCCAGAGGTTCACACTACACATGGTTACGCCTCCTGGGAAAAAGTGGTCCAGGTCTCAACCGGTGCTTGCTTGCCTGGCTGTTTATACGGTGCTAGATGTGTTTTGTGCTATAAAATTAATGCTTTTTGATCATGGGTGTTTTGGTCTTTAAGCTCCACTATAGGCCAAACACATAGTGCCAGATGTTAGACCAAGTTCTAATAAACAATTGATGCTAAAGCTGTAAAAAGCATCCCACAATATGACCTTACCTATAATCAGTCTACCCACAACAAAACTACTATAAAAATTACTAAAAAAAAACTCTAAGTTGGGATTTTAGGGCCCTTAAATCGCTAACCACAAACAGGCCAAAATAAACAGAGGTTCCCAGTTATACACTTAGTTAGATGTATTTACAAATACATCTCATACTTCAAAAAAATTGCTGACATTTTTATAAAATGTTTACTTATCTTTAAACTGTGACCAAAGATCCGTTTTTATAATGGATTTTATAAAGCAAACTTTATAACAGTACACAATCATCCTCAAATGTGTTTGTGTCTGTCTGTCAAGCCAAAGCCACTCCTCAGCTGGTCATCCAAGTCTTGATCTCCACACAGACCTGTTATCCACTAAACAGTGTGTGACAATCACCTGGAGAAAGTGTAGCTTTCGTGGTATGTTGCAAATCACTAGGTGTCAACCACTGACTTTCTACCATCTGCACTATCTGAATAGTGTATGGTGCAGAAGGTCCCATGTTCTTTACTGCATAATGTAGTTCCTTCAGAGTTTTTAATGGCAAAGATTCTCACACAGGGTCCTCGCCATCACTATCCCCATTAAAGATCACAGGGAACAGAAAATAATTGTCTCCTTGTTCTGTGGCCTCTGCAAATGCCCCCTGTAAGACTATGGGTGTCAAGTATTCTCTCCTAACTCTAACCCTAACCCTAACCCTAACCCTAACCCTAACCCTAACCCTAACCCTAACCCTAACCTAATTCTAAGGCTTAGTCTAAGCTTAACCCTAACTCTAAAACAAACCTTAACCTAAGTGCTAAACCCAATCCTGAAAATAACACTAACCCTAACTCTAATGCTTATCCTAATATTACCTCTGAGTGAGTGCTTTGACACACCCCCAGAGTGCTGAAACAGTATGCGTCAATGCTGTGGTTCTAAGAGTGACAATATGTGCTACTCTGAAAAGCTATATACATGCTGAGACACTGTGAGAATGTTATGACCCTTTGTGAGAGAGCTGTTACAGAGTTCGTGAAAAGAGTGAACGTTTAGGTCAATGCTTGATACATGGCATCAGTGCAAAAACACTATGCAAGTGTGTTCTGATGCTGTAAAAGAAGGCTTACAAAATGTGT
The DNA here is from genome assembly GCA_030556225.1 of Cricetiscus sungorus. Taxonomy (NCBI): domain Eukaryota; kingdom Metazoa; phylum Chordata; class Mammalia; order Rodentia; family Cricetidae; genus Cricetiscus; species Cricetiscus sungorus. The sequence goes on along the minus strand of JANBXA010000739.1, from coordinate 1,636,946 downwards.
AAGGGATATGAATCTGTGCATCACTGCTATGACACAGAATTAGAGAGCTAATGCTTACTCTACCCCAATTCTAATCTCAAAGCTAACCCTGATGCTAACATACACTAACACTGAATTGTAGTGGGATATTAACTGTGTCTGCTTGTGTGGCACTGACCACACCCAGTGAGGGGGGGAGCCAGGGGTGGAAGTGACCTGTGGGGCTTGGTCTCGGAAGGAGGCAGAGAACCCTCTCTTTCTGGTGGGACACGGAGAAAGGAGCATCCAGTTTCAACTGCTGTGTTCATCTGTCTGTGTTGTGAGTTGTTTCTCCCTTAATAACATCTATTCGGCCTATTTGTTTATCCTGACCCTTATTAAACTGCAATATCTGGTGTCAGAAGTGGGATCAAAGTGTATCAAATACAGCATCTCTGCATGTTATTTGGGGCTGGAGCACCAGACCAGTGGCAGGTGGGGCTGGCGGCGGGCTGGCGGGCTGGCAGAAAACAACAAGCTACATACAAGGGGGAATATATGATGCATATCCTAGAGGGCATCCTGTGGGGACATCTGTAATGTTGTGAGAACAAGAGAAAATATATGCTTTATATATTGTAGAGGGCATCCTGTGGGAACACCTGGAATGTAGTGAGAATTCCCTGTACAGTACAAGAGAGAATATATACTATATATATCATACATGGTGTTTTGTGGGGACAACTGGAATGCTGTAGTAAGTCCCTGTAGAGAGTATATGCTGTAGGCGAAGATATATGCTGTATATATCACAGAAGGCATCCTGTGGGGACACCTGGAATGTTGTGAGCAGTCCCTGTATAGGATAAGAGGAGATATATGCTATGTATATCCTAGAGGGCATTCTGTTAAGACACCTGGAATGTTAAGAGAAGTCCCTGTCAGGACAAGATGAGATATATGTTATGTATATCCTAGAGGACAGTCTGTGAGGACACCTAGAATGTTGTGAGAAGTCTCTGTACAGGTCAACAGAGGATAACTGCTCTATATATCCTAGAGGGCATCTTGTGGGGACACCTGGAATTTTATGAGAAGTCCCCTTAAGGACAGGAAAGGATACATGCTATATATGTCCTCGATGTGTACTGAGGGGATACCTGTTATGTTGTGAGAAATCCCTGTAAGACAAGGGAAGATATATGCTGTATCTATCCTAGAGGACATTCTGTGGGGACACCTGGAATGTTGTGAGAAGTCCCTGTAAAGGACAAGGGAAGATATATGCTGTATATCCAATAGTGTGCATACTGTGGAAACATCTTGAGTGTAGTGAGCAGTCCCTGTAAGGACAAGGGAAGATATATGATATATCTAATCTAGATGGCACCTTTTGGAAACACCTGGAATGTTGTGAGCAGATTCTGTACTGGACAAGGGAAGTTATATGCTATAAATATCATAAAGGACATTCTGTGAGGACACATGGAATATTGTGAGAAGTCCCTGTACAGGGCAAGAGAGGATATATTATGTATATATCCTAGTGTGCATTTTATGGGGATGCCTGGAATATTGTGAGATATCCCTTTACAGAAAAAAGGAGTATATATGCTGTATCTATCCTAAAGAACATTGTGTGATGATATCTGGAATGTTGTGAGAATAACTGGTAAGGACAAACAAGGATATATGCTGTGTATATCCTAGAGGGCATCTTGTAGCGACACCTAGACTTTTTTGAGAAGTCCCTATACGGAAAAGAAATGATACATGCCTGTTCTTGGTTTAATTTTGGCAAATAATACCTATCCAAAAATTTGTCCATTTCCTTTGAATTTTCAAATTTTGTAGAGTACAGGTTTTCAAAGTATGACCTGAAAACAGCCTCTTAGTGGCACAAAAATACACAGGTACACCAATGGAATTGGTGCCAATATGAATCCACACATGTATGAACACCTGATTTTCAACAAAACAGCTAAAAAAGCACAATGGGGGGAGGAAAGCATCTTCATCAAATGGTGCAGGCACTATTTGATGATGGTGTGTAGAAGACTGCCGATAGGTCCATGTTTATCACCATGCACAAAACTCAAGTCCATGTGGCTCAAACGCCTCAATATAAATCCAGCCACACTGAACCTTTTATAAGAGAAAGTAGGAGGTACCCTTAAACAAATTGGTATAGGAGACCACTTCTTGAACATTACTCTAGTAGCTCAGACACTGAGATCAACAATTAATAAGTGGGACTTTCTCAAATTTAGAAGCTTCGGTAAGGCAAAGGACACAGTTGACAGGACCAAATGTCAGCCCACAGACTGGGAAAAATTTTTTACCAATCCTCCATATGATATCTAAAATATACAAAGAACTCAAGAAACTAGTCAACAAAACACCAAATAGCCCTATTAAAAAATGGGGCACAGAATGGAAGAAAGAATTCTCAATAGAGGAAATTAAAGAAGGTGAAAAACACTTAAGTGTCACGACCACCTCAACCAGCAAGGAAGACTTAAAGCTTGGACTCTTCTTTAAGCAGTTTTAATCAGGAACCTTGAACAATCTTCTGACCCTGGAGAAAGCCCACCCACAGCTTAAAAGCCCTTGGGCAGCAAACCCCAGCATGCCACGTGGAAAATGCCGACACGGAAGCATGCCAGATCCTCAGCCTTAGCCAATTATGGAGTTGTTTATCATAGAGAGCACTCACTATTGGGAAGGTGGAAGGCAGAAGCCAGCACCATCTTTAAGGCATGGCACCACCCAGCTCTCTACACTTAAGAAAATGTTAGATATCAGGGAAATGCAAATGCAAACAACTTTCAGATACCATCTTACTCCTGACAGAATGGTTAAAATTAGAAACACTAATGACAACTTATACTGGAGAGGATGTGGAGAAAGGGAACACTCCTCCACTACTGGTGGGAGTGCAAACTCCTTCACTCATTTTGGAGATCAGTATGGCAGTTCCTCTGGAAAATGGGAATTAGCTCACCACATGACCAACTAATTCCACTCTTAGGTTTATACCCAAATGACCAATCTCCATTCAACAAAGACATGGGCTCAACTATGTTCATAGTAGCATTATTTGTAATAGCAAGAACCTGGAAGCAACCTAGATGTCCCTCAACTACAGAATTGATAAAGAATGTGTGACACATCTACACAATGAAATACTATTCTGCAGGAAAAAATAACAGAATCTTAAAATTCACAGGCAAGTGGATGGAACTTGAAGAAATCATCCTGAATGAGGTAACCCAGTCACAAAAAGAGGACCAGGATATGTACTCACTTATATATGGATTTTACACATAGAGCAAAGGATCACAAGCCTATAATACACACCACCAGACAAACTGGGATACAAGGTGTATTCTAAGAGATTCATATATGGTTACTCACAAAAGGGGGAAGGGACAAGTCCCCCAGAGCACATGGGAAGTGGGATGGCAGTGAATGGAGAGAACTAGGAGAAAGAGAAGGGTAAGAGAGGAAAATACATGTGACTAGATAGACTGAGTCAGGTTGACAGATAGGGGAGGGACATAAAAGAAGGAGCCATTATTGGTTTGAAGAGAAAACTGAACCTAAAGAAAGGTGTAGATAACTACAAGACCGACTCCAACTAATAATTTGAGCAACCATGGAAAGGTTACCATAAATGCCCTTCCCTGATAGTGAGATCATCAACTAAATTATCCACCATCATGGAGCCCTCATCTAGTACCTGTAGGAAACAGAAGCAAACACCCATAACCAAACACTGAGTCAAACTAGAATCCAGATTCAGAGAGAGGAGACAAGACCAGGTTGCAGAAACTCACAAAGACAGCTGACCTGAACAAGGAGGAGCTTGGGCCTCCCAGAATGATGACTAGGAACCTAGCATGGGACTGACTCAGACCCTGAATATCGGTCTCAGCTAGAAGGACTGAGCAGTCTGGGGGACCTCAGACAATAGAAACAGGATCTCTTCCTGGTGAATAAAAGGACCTTGTGGACACAGTCCCCATGAAGGGAATACCCCCTTAACCTAGAGACATGAGAAAAATCCTACTCTCTACTTCAAATGACTGGATAGATGTATATGACCCAACCTGCATAGCATAACCCTACAAGTGGAATGGTTTGGAGGGATTGGAGGGGAGAGTGGCCAGGATGCTTGTAACAGGAGAAAGATGGTAAGAATGTGGGCATGATGGAGGGAGGGAGGGTTGGAGGGAGGAAGGGAGAGGAAACCGTGATTCACATGTAAGAATTTTAAATTATATTATTAATAAAAAGAAGAAAAATGCTGCTGGAATATATATATATATATATATGTATATGTATATATATATATATAAGTGGGCATCCTGTAGGGTCGCCTGGAATGTTGTGAGAAGTCCTTGTAAGTATAAGGGAAGATATATGCTTAAATATCCTAGAGGGTATCCTTTGGGGACATCTAGAATGTTGTGGAGAATCCCTGTAAAGGACTAGAGAAGATATATGCTGTATATATCATAGAGGACATCCTGTGGGGACACCTGGAATGTAAGTGTGAAATCCCTGTAAGGACAATGGAAGAGATATGCTGTATCTATCCTAGAGGACATTCTGTGAGGACACCTGAAATGTTGTGAGCAGTCCTTGTACAAGAGAAGGGAGGATATATGAAATATATGTCCTACAGGTCATCCTGTGGACACACCTGGATTGTATTGAAAAGTCCCTGTACAGAACAAGGGAAGATATGTGTTATATATATTTTAGAGGGTATCCTGTGAGAACACCAGGAATTTTTGAGAAGTCCCTATAAGGAAAAGACCAGATATATGATATATATATATATATATATATCCTAGCGGACATCTTGTGGTGACACCTGGAATGTTTGAAAAGACACATACAGGACCAGGGAGGATATATGCTGTATGTATCTTAGAGGGCATCCTGTGGGGACCACTGGAATGTTGTGAGATATCCCTGTAAGAACAAAGAAGGATTATGATATATATATGTATATCCGAGAGGGCATCCTGTGAGGATATCTGGAATATGAGAAGTCCCAGAAGAGGGTACGGGAGAAAATATCCTGAATATGCTAGAGGGCATCCTGTGGGGACACCTGGTATATTGTAAGAATTCACTGAAAGACAAGGGAGGATATATGATATATATATATATATATATATGTATATATATATATATATATATATACATATATATATATATATATATATATATATCCAATAGGGCATTCTTGGATATATGCTATATATACCCTAAAGGTCATCCGAGGCAGCAACTGGAATGTTGTGAGGATTCCCTGTACAGTACAACGAAGATATATGCTTTATATATCCTAGAAGGCACCTGAGGGGACATTTGGAATATTGTGAGCAGTCCCTGTCCTGGACAAGTGAGGATATTTTATATATATATATATATATATATATATATATATATATATATATGAGGGCATCCTGTGGGGACAACTGGAATGTTGTGTGAAGTCCCTTTACACGACAAGGGAGGATATATGCTGTATACATACTAGATGGAATACTGTGGGCACACCAGGAAATTTTGAGAAATTCCTGTAAGGACAAGGTAGGATATGCTATATATGTTCAGAAGGTAGGATATGCTATATATGTTCAGAGGGGAGTCAAGCCCCTACAAGGAACAAGGAGAATATATATATATATATATATATATATATATATATATATATATATATATATATCCTAGAGGTAGCCGACACCCGGAATGTTGTGAGCAGGCCCTATACAGTAGAAAGTATGATATATATATATATATATATATATTTGTGGAGGGCACCCTGTGGGGACACCTGTAATGTTGTGAGAAGTACCTGCAAAACAAGGGATGATATATGCTGTATATAACCTAGAGGAAATCCTGTGGGGACACTTGAAAGTTGTGAGCTGTCCCTGTACAATACAAGGGAAGATATATGATATATGATATAATATATATATATATATATATATATATATATATATATATATTAGAGGGTAGCCTGAGAGGACATGAGAGGACACCTGGGATGTTGTGTGAACTCACTGCCAGAACAAAAGGACATATATGCTTTATATATCCTAGCGGGCATCCTGTGGGGACATCTGGGATGCTGTGAGAAATTCCTGTACACGTCAAGAGAGGACATATGCTATATATATCCTAAAGAGAATCCTGTGGGGACTTCTGCAAAGTTCTGAGAAGTACCTTTAAGGACAAGGGAGGATATATCATATATAAATCATAGAGGGCCTCCTGTTGAAACACATGGAATGTTGTAAAAAAATCTCTGTACAGGACAAGCAAAGAAATATGCTATATATATCCGAGAGGGCATTATGGGGGACACCTGGAATGTTGTGAGAAGTTCCTGGAATGTTGTGAGCAGTCGCTGTACAGTACAAGAGAACATATATATATATATATATATATATATATATATATATATATATATATATAACCAACTGTGCACCCTTTGGAGTCACCTGTAATGTTGTGAGAAATCCTTGTAATGTGAAAATATGTGCAATGTATATCCTAGAGGGCATCCTGTGGGGACACCTGGAATGCTGCGAACAGCCCTTGTGCAGGACAAGTGAGAATATTTGATATATATATATATATATATATATATATATATATATATATATATTAGAGGGCATCATGTGGGGACACCTGGAATGTTGTGAGAAGTCCCTGTACAGAACAAGAGAGGATATATGCAGTGTGGGGACACATGGAATGTTGTGTCAAATCTTGTGAGTAGTCCCTGTACAAGAAAATATAATATAATATATATATATATATATATATATATATATATATATATATATTAGATGGAATCCTGTGGGTACACCAGTAATGTTGTGAGATGTCCCTGTACAGAACAAAAGAAGATATATGCTATATCTATATTAGGGAGCATTCTGTAGAAACACCTGGAATGTTGTGAAAAGTGTCTGTACAGTCAAGGGAAGATATATTTTTTCCTAGAAGGCATTGTGTGGGAAAATCTCGAAAGTTGAGAGAAGTCCCTCTAAGGACAAGGGAAGATATATGCTATGTATATCCTAGAGGTCATGTAGCTTGTATGTTTTTCGCCAGCATGCCCACCGCTAGTCTGGCATGCCAGCCCCAAATAACACTCTGAGACTCTGTAGTTGATAGAATCCTGTTGGCCAGTTACCATTATTGTTTCTGGGATAGCTCTGTCTTATTTATTAATCCATTTCTACTTATCTAAGTATTTTTACGTGGTCATCTTATCGGGGAGCGGAGGGTTCCATATCTTACTTTCTCTCGCTCTATATGTTGACCCCTCCTAACTATTTCCTCCTTCCTCCTTGTCTCTTAGCCCCGGCTATCTTGTTTTCCCATTGGCTCAATAGTGTTTTATTGCTTAACCAGTATGAGAAACATATTTACAGAATAACATCTCCCATCAAGGGCATCCTGAGGCAACAACTTATTTGTTGTGAGAAGTCCTTATAAGGACATGGAGGATATATCCTGTATACATCCTAGATAGCATTCTGTGGGGACACCAGGAATTTTGTGAGGAATCCCTATTATTTTGGTTTAGTAAGGGTCAGGATAAACAAATAGGCCAAATAGATGTTTATTAAGGGAGAAACAAACTCACAACACAGACAGATGAACACAGCAGTTAAAACTGGATGCTCCTCTCTCCGTGTCCTGCCAGAAAGAGAGCGTTCTCTGCCTCCTTCCGAGCCCAAGCCCCACAGGTCACTTCTGCCCCTGGCTCCACCCCTCAATGGGTGTGGTCAGTGCCATAGAAGCAGACACGGTGAATATCCCACTACAATTCCCCTTTTAGTCTAAAGAAAAGATTTAAGCTTGATACAAAACTATATACAAAACAATGAATAACAAGTCTGCTCTAAGAAAGGAAAATCGAGAACAAAACCACAAACATACCTAGTCCTAGGATGAAGGCATAAGGGAGTTTACAATAGAGTTGTCCTAAGCTGAAAAGCTTAAGTCTAGTACCTAATATATCTAACTAGGAAGAGAGAATAATACTTAAGATAGTTTAATCTACAACCTCATCAAGACCTGAGAAGGAAAATAATGATACTAGGGTAGACAGGAAGTTTGGATGGGCAACTTCCAAAAGGTGTAGCGAGGACAGAAACAGCAAGCTACCTGGACAGTCAACCAAGGTCTCACAGCAACATTGGTACAGCCAGTTTTGGCTAAGGCCAGGAGTATTTGACAGACCACAACAAAAGCAGGGAGGTAGAAAGGCTGTCTTACCCTGACTTGGCAAGGTTCAGCAGTCTTCTATGTTTCTCTCCTGCAAGCATATAGGACCGCATGTCCAAATCAGTGGTCAAGGTTGAGGCAGTTCCTTGGCCAAGAGGCCATTAGCTGAAGCAAGGATGAACTCCAGAAGGAACATCAACAGTGTCCAACATACTTTCGGGAAAGTGCACGGTGCTGTCAGGAGCAACAGTGTCTCATGTCAACAGAGTACTAATATAAAAACATTTAAATGTTCTCCAGGTGAATGAAGTGATTGAAGATTAAGCATCTATGTCTGACTAATCTCATAGGCAAAGGAAATATGGGTGAGGATAATATGTAATACTAAGGAACTTGGCTAACAAACCTGAATACAACTTCCTTGAGTAAAGCAAGGATAAATACCTAAACAATATAACTATGTACACACACACACACAACACACACACACACACACACACATATATATGTATATATATATATATATATATATACATATATATGTATACATATATATATATATATTTGCACATGTAAATTCCTAAAGTAGAGGTAGAGTAAAAATGTCTAAACAAGAGGTAGAGCTCTAAAGGGTAGCAAGACAAATATCTCAAATTGTATCAAATACAAAATGTCTTGAACATAAACAAAAGTATACATATATAGAATATGGCAAGTATAATGTGCATAAAACACCATAAATGGAAAGATTTCACACAATGTAAGAAATATAAGATACAATTCTTCCAGGAATGGAATAAACTTGATTTTACACAGGTTACCACAAATAATAATATATAACAATGTAAGCTGTAATACTAATGTCTCACTCTTACTAAATAATTCACAAGAAAATAGACTAATCTACCTATATACATTTTGAACCATACCTTTCCCAAACATACCCTATTGCTGTCTAAAAGAGATAACCAAGTCTAAGTATCACCTTCCAAACCCAACCTCAAGTAACTAAGACCAACCCTATGAAGAAATATTATTCCTAAATTCTAAGAATGGGGAAAGGGGGCATCGTTATCTTAAAGATTACTTCCTGCTGAAATGGGACAATGATTACTCCATGGGATCCTGTTGGAAGAAAATTTTAAGCAACCAAATCTCAACAGAACTGGCTGTAACATATGTAGGTAGTCACTGTGTGGCAGAAAATGCTTGACTGGAATTCTACTTGAAACTCTGGCCAGGTTTTAATAAGACGGTGCACCAATACAGCTAGTTAGTCATGAGTTGTCTTGAGAAAAGCAGTCTCAAACCAGTTTAGTGTGAAGTTTGTAGTCCAGATGCATCATGTTGAGTCAAGTGGAAATGTCCAATTGGGGCCCCATCTCCTTTCCAGTGTGTTCAAAGATTGCTGTTGAAAACTGTTATAGTCCTTGTGGAAAACTTAAATATCAATATCAAGGTCAAATTTTCAATTTTTACGGTATGCATTAGGGAAAGGCAACAATAAGCATTAATATGTAAATGAGAAAATTAGGATTTCAGAGAGAAAATTGCGAATAAGTGAATGAGTTCTTAGATTTTGTTTTCTTTTGCCTTACACCAATTGGTTTCTTGATATAAGGCAGAAAGTGTGAATTTAATCTTAACATCATGTTTCAATTTAGAGAAGGAAAGCCAAATCCAACTTCAAAGCCAGCATTTGTTTACATGAATTGGGACTACAGAAATATTAGATAGTAAAGAGAAATAGATTTCAATATAGAAAGTTTACTAGACTTAAATATTTTTAACATAAATCAGATTCCTCTTCAATAAGTGATTCTTTCTTGAGAGCTGTCTTCTCTTCTGTAGGTACCTACATGAAAATTGTCTCCTGGCTGTTTGAAGACAGGTGTTCTCTGTCTGTAAGGACAAGAGCAGAACACTTCCCCTACCTTTGAGAAGTCTTCACACATCTCATGGGACCATATTTATTGGATGATTTGTCATTTCTCTTCATTAAGATGTTTCTCTTGTCCAACTTGAATCTTGATTAACTTAGATGGTATCCATAGCTTTTCTTCTCCTGTAGATACAAATGCAAAACCCCTACCCCAAAATAACACATATCCTGGTTTCCATTCTGAGGTCAATACATCCTTGAAGTACACTGGCTGATGTAGTTCAGAAGTTTTTTCTATTGTCCAGTGTCTTTCTGCAGCTGTTTTTCCTTTTTCATCAGCATTAAGAAAGTTTAATGTTAATAAAGCATTATGTAATCTGTGTTTGGGTGTCTTGGTTCCTCCTGCCTGTTTATGGAGCATTTCCTTTAAAGTACAATTAGATCTCTCATCTACTGCTAGTCCTGTAGGATTATGTGTTATACCAGTTATGTGTTTTATGTTATAAAACTCAAAAAACTGTTTCAATTTGCTGTAAATATATGCTAGAGCATTGTCAGTTTTTTTTTTTGTGCCGGTATGCCCATAATGGCCATTACCCCTAAAGGGTGTGTAATAACAGAATCAGCATTTTCAGAGCTCAGAGCAGTAGCCCATTGAAACCCTAAAAATGTATGTATAGTGTGATGTACGTATTTTAATTTTCCAAATTCTGCAAAATGAAACATATCCATGTGTCATATTTCATTTCTATTTATACCTTTAGGGTTTCTGTGTGGTGGTAAAGGAGTTTGGTTATAGAATGAGCAAGTAGGACATTTCCTTAGCTTGTTGCCAAGTGATAGAGAAATCCTTTTTTCAATTCTTTGCTGTTCACATGGTGTTTCTCATGAAACTCTGAGGCTTTGTGCACACTTCCTAACAATAATCGATCAATTTCATCATTGCCTTGTGCTAGAGGACCTGGCAGACCCGTATGGGATCTGATGTGTGTTATATATATATATGATGAATCCTCTTTCTGATAGTATCTTGTAACTGTATAAACAATGAAGTTAATTCTGTATCATCAGGAATAAATTCTGCAGTCTCGATGTGTAAGACTACTCTCTCTGCATATTGAGAGTCAGTAACTACATTGAGAGGTTCTGTAAAATCCATAAGTACCATGAGAATAGCATACAATTCTGCCTTTTGTACAGAATTGTAAGGGGTTTGAACTACTTTGCTTATTTCTCCTGATTTATATCCTGCCTTACCAGATTTGTTTACATCAGTGTAGAATGTAGGAACTCCAGATATAGGTGTTTGTCTTACAATGCATGGAAGGATCCAAATCATATTCTTTATGAATTTGATTCTTTAACTTTTGGGATAATTGTTGCTAATTATTCCCAAAAAATTACTGCATGCTCTCTGCCAATATTCATTATCTTTCCATAAGGAGGAAATTTCCTCATTTGTTAAAGATACTATAATTTCTGCTGGATCCCTTCCAGAAAATCAAGTCAGAGATCTTCTCTATATATGTTTTTAGTTTTTTATTCTGTTTATGTGGTAAGAATATCCATTCTAATATGATGTCTTCTCACTGCATCAAAATCCCTGAAGGATATTCTTTAGATGGTAATATAACCAGAATACAGTCTAGATTTGGATCCATACGATCCACATGTGCTTCTAATATCCTCTTTTCTACCCATTCTAATTCCTTTTCCACTTCAGCTGATAGTATTCATGGACTATTCAAATCCTTGTCCTCTTTTAGGGACATTTTCAAGTTTTTCAAAAAATGCCCTTCAACTCCAATAAAGATTTGCAGTTGAGAAATCTCTCCTAGTAATTTTTGAAGATCATTAAGAGTCTGGTAGCGATCTCTCCTGATTTGTACTTTTTGAGGTTTAATTTTCTGTAGACCTATTTTATATCCTAAATAGTTGATAGACTCTCACTTTTGTATTTTTTTTCATGTGCAATTTGTAATCCCCAGTGAGGTAAAACTTCCTTCACTTTCTCAAACCTTTGTTTTTAATATTATGCTTTAGAGCCAGCTAACAAAATATCATCCATGTAATGATAGATTATGAATTGTGGAAACTGTTTATGAATTATTTCCACTGGTTTTTGTACAAAATATTGGCACAGGGTGGGGCTATTTAGCATTCCCTGTGGCAAAACCTTTCATTGATATCTTTTCACTGGTTGAGAATTATTGTAATTAGGTACCGTGAAGGCAAATTTCTCTTTATCTTGTTCTTGTAAAGGTATAGTGAAGAAGCAATCCTTTAAATCAATAACTATAATAGGCCATTCTTTAGGTATCAAAGAAGGCAATGGCATTCCAGTCTGTAAAGAGCCCATTGGCTGGATAACTTTATTAATGGCTTTCAGGTCTGTAAGCATTCTCCATTTACCAGATTTCTTTTTTATAACAAATGCAGGAGAATTCCAAGGGCTGGATGATTCCTCGATATGCCCAGCATTTAGCTGTTCCTGAACCAGGTTTTCTAAAGCTTCTAACGCCTCAGAAGTCATAGACCATTGCCCTACCCAGACAGGTTCCTCTGTTAACCATTTTAAGGGTAGGGCTTTTGGTTCCTCTGTTTGTTAAGCACTTGCATTCTGTTTTTGTACAGCCTGGATATTTGGTGTCTGTCTTGTATAGTACTTTATAGCATTTTTTTCCACAATCATGAGGTCATTTATTGTTCCTATTTAATACTGGAGGAATGTTAACCTGTGTATTCCATTGCTGTAATAGATCACTACCCCATACATTTATCACTACATAAGCCACATATGGTCTTAACCTTCCTCACTGTCCTTGTTGTCCTGTACATTCAATCCATCTTGTGTATCTTCCTTTGAAAGGATTAAATCCTGGGTTGAAGCAAGATCAAGTCCTATACTGTCTGGAGTTGCTTCCCTTGCATAGTAGCTGCATAAGCCACCCCTTGCACTACAGCAGGTAAGGCATCTGCACATACTTTTATGTAATCCTGTATTGACCCTGTTTTTCTTATGGGCCTGATAAATCTTTACATAATGTATTAGCATTTTCCCATGCTAATTGTTTTTAACAGAATAGAGGTTCCTTCTCCTGCAGGGGGCATCCTATTAATTACTTCCTCTAATCTAGATATAAAGGAAGTGTAGGATTCTTCATCTCCTTGTTGAATCCCTGCTAGAGTATTCCCCTCGGTTCCTGGAGGAGGGATAGCCCTCCAAGCCAACACTGCATTTGTTGTAATCTCTTTTAATATAGCCTTAGGCAATTTAATTTGTTCTGCAGGAGCTACAAAAGCACCTTCACCCAACATCATATCCATGGTTATTTTTCCTCCTTGCTTTCCTGCTGATTTTTTTACTGTGACCTTACATCTATCCTCATAATCTGTTCTCCACACTATATAATCTCCTGGAGAAAGTGTGGCTTTCGCGGTTTGGTGCCAATCATTAGGTGTTAACCATTGACTTGCCACCATCTCCACTACCTGAATAGTGTATGGTGCAGAAGTTCCCATGCTCTTTACTGAATGCTGTAGCTCCTTGAGAGTTTTTAATGGCAAAGGTTCCCACACAAGGTCCTCATCATCACTATCCCCATTAACGATCACAGGGAACATAAATGAAGTGTCTTCCTGTTCTCTGGCCTCTGCCAATGCCCCTTGAAAGCCTATGGGTGGCAGGCATTCTTTCCTTTTCGTCTTAGATATGACTTTTTGTGTTCTCATTCTTTCTGACTTGTATTTAGAATGAAGGGGGACTGGATAACTCCTGCCATAATGGTTCCTATCATCATCCAAATCGTACTCTGAAGCCTCTCTTTTTAGCTCAGCTTCATCCTCAGTGTTTAAATTTAAGTCATCAAGGCCAGTATTTATTGGCTTTAAATCAAATTGAGTTGTGCCATAAGTTTTTGCTGGCAGGCATGTACTATCGTTTTTAACTGAAGCTGCCTTTTCAGTTATGAGAACCAAATCAGATTTCTCAGTGAGAATCTCACGCATTTGCAACCAAATAGGATAAGCTTGAGGGGAATAGTCTCCTCACCATGTTTTGTAGTGTACCTTCTCATCTCCCTTCCTACATGTTTCCAGTCCTCCAATGTGAGACTACCTTTCTCAGGGAACCAAGGTGAAATAAGTAAAACTCCTTTGCAGTGGCATTAGACACTTTTAAACATCATTCTGCTAGCATATGTTTCAAGATTGAAATGAACATTTTCTGTCCCTTTGAGCCTGAGTTTCCCATCTTAATTTCCCAGATTATTCACCCTTAACCAGCCTATTTTCACTGGTGGGTCTGCAGTTCTCTTGGTGAGCACCTATCCACTCCTTTAAAAGAAAGAGTTACCTGTCTAAGGGTCCCCGTTTGGGCACCAACTGCCACAGACTGCTCAGTGGGTAACAGGTCTGCGTGGAGACCAAGACTAGGATGACCAGGTAAGGAGTGGCTTTGGGTTGACAGACAGACACCAACACACTTGAGAAGATTTGCAAACTGCTGCAATGTTTACTTCAAAATATTGGGTTTTTATACAGAAAGTTCAAAGAAAAGATTCTTGGTCAGTTTAAAGAGAAACAGGCATTCTATAAATGTCAGCAATTCCCTTTGAAATGTGAGATCGTAAATACTTCTAAACAAGTGCATAACTGTGAACCTCTGTTTATTTTGGCCTGCTTGTGGTCAGTATTTTAAGGGCCCTAAAATCCCAAGTTAGAGTTTTTAGTAATTTCCAGAGTATCCTTGCTTTGGTAGACTGATTATAGGCAAGGTCACATTGTGGGCTGCTTTCTACAGCTTTAGTTTCAATTATTTATTAGGTCTTGGGCTGAGACCTGGCATTATGGATTTTGGCTAACAGTGGAGCTTACAGACCAAAACACCCATGATCAAAAAACATTATTGTTATAGCACAAAACACATCTAGCACCCATTCCAAGCAGCCAGCCAGGCAAGCACACAGGGACCTGGACCACTTTTCCCCAGGAGGTGTAACCACGTGTGGTGCAAACCTCTGGACAGGTAGCCATTGAGATTTCTCTCAGCCATTGCTACACTGTCTCCACTGGGGCTGGTGTGGAATTTCGTTAAAATTAATTTTGAATTTTGGGCAATCATTGTCAGATTCCTGAAAAATTTTGGAAGTGAAATCAATTTTCTATTGAGTGATTTCGAAATTAGGAATTGTGGGCAGATTCTCAGTAAATGTTAGAAATTTATTTTTTTAGATTCAAATTATTTTTTTACACTCGATTGGAAGATTCAGGAAAATTGTGGAAAGTGAGATTATTTTTCTATTAAATGATTTAAATCTTTGGAAATTGATTTGTAGTGTCAGAAAAAATGTGATACAGAAAATTTGTTTTGTATTAAAACGTTAAAATTCATGGAAAGCCTTGGGCAGATTCGTTGAAAATGTGGAAAATAAATAAAATTATTTTTCCATTAACTCAGGTTTTTGGAAATATTGAGGAATTAATTTTTATAATAAATAATGTAGGATTTTGTGCAATCATTGTCAGATTCATTAAAACATGACAAATTAATTTTTTTATAATTACATAATTTTGAGTTTAAACCATCATTGAAATTTTGAGAAAATGTGACACCTTTCTTTTCTATATTAAATAATTTAAGCTTTGAGAATCTATAAGTAGAATGCGGGGATATGAGGGAACAAAAACTTTTCACCGTTAAACAGTTTTTATTTCTATTTCTGCAGATATGTGGAAACTGCTGAGGTGAAGTAATATCTGCTTCAAATAATTTCAGATATTTCTGGGAATCGGTTTGCAGATTCTAGTTTATCCCCAGCGAACTTTAGACCTTGGGGTCACTGGGAGGTCACAGGATCAGGGCTGGGATCATGATTTCCTTGACAGCCTGAGGTGTGGCACATGCATTTGCATATTCATGCATTTATATACCAGCAGGGGGAGAAGTCACGGATATGCAAATGAATTGCAACTGACAAGTCCGATGCGATTTGCATATCCACATCATCATCTGCCTAGACCCACACCCCCCACCCCCGGGCACTTCCAGTCCTGTGAACCCGCCTCCCTGTTGTTCTCGTTGCACATGCAAATGCAACTCATGAATATTCTGGGCCTATCTGCATTAATGAGAGTGCCATGCACTGGCAACATGCAAATGAACAATGGACGTGCAAATGAGGAGTAAACATGCAAATCAGCAAGGATATTCAAATGAGTGAGCATTCTGATGGGCGAAGATCATGCAAATGAGACTTAGACATGCAAATTAACAGTGGGCATGGTTTCGCATATGCAAACTAAGTCATGAATATTTGGTGCTGGTCTGCATTTTTGAGATTGTCCAAGGGCACAGGAGGGTGAATGCAAATGATTTATGCATATGCAAATGAGACCAGAAGTTGAACCTGGAAGTCAGGGGGAGAAAGTTTGTCATGGATAAAGTCAAGATACAGGAAGTAGGTCCTGGAGAAAGTCAGGAGACAGAAAGTGGGTCCTGAAGGATATCAGGAGGGAGGAAGTCGGTTCTGTAGGAAGTCATAGAACAAGAAGTGGATCCTGAATAGGAAGTGGGTCCTGGAGGAAGTCAGGTCACAGAAAGCACGTACTGGAGGAAGTCATAGTGAAAAA
This sequence comes from Cricetiscus sungorus, assembly GCA_030556225.1. NCBI lineage: Eukaryota > Metazoa > Chordata > Mammalia > Rodentia > Cricetidae > Cricetiscus > Cricetiscus sungorus. Next base: position 1,620,208 of record JANBXA010000739.1, on the reverse strand, counting down.
CCCACTGTGTCCTTTGACCCCTTTCTCTGAGAGATGAAACAGTGACCACTGGATGCAAGTGCAAGTGGATACTTATTGCTCACACAGGTACCTGTGGGTGCTTCAATCTTTTGGGAGACTGAGCGTGCCCAGGTCAAAACTTCAAAGAATTACATATGGTTTGGGCAGCAAGAAGAAGGCTTACCGAAGCAAATGCAATGCATGATTACAGGGATTTCATTGGTTTACTTAAATAAAGCAGTTGGGGTCAGACTAGGCCAGAGTTGTTTGTTCAGATCGTGTACAAGTAATTCAGTTATGACTATTTTAGCACTCTGGTGTTACAATAAGACATCTCAAGAATTTTCTGTTTTCAGATAGTCCTGCAGCTTGTAGACATTTCAAGGACTCTTTGTTCCCTCTTGTACTTGTCCCCACCTGGACCCTTTGCAAAAGCAGCTCAAGCAGGAGAAATGCATAGTGGGGGTTATTCATTCCCTCCTTTTTCTATAAAATGAATGAAACCCTTTATTCATGGTCCTTCAATTTCTGTTTTAATCTCTGATATTGCTGGGTTAATACTAAGGTTTGAATCACTGACAAGCACTCTTTTATGAACTATACTAATCTATTTAAAATGCAGGGACCAAAGGTGAGACTTAAAAGGAAAATAATTAGTGGTCCCATGATGGTGGATATCAGGGTTGTGAATCAAGGGGAGCGATTAAAAAGCCCTTTGAACCATCCTTGTCCGGCTTCGAATTCTTTCTTTTTGTCAACTAGTCCTGTAGTTTGTCTAGGGTCTCAGTCACAATTCCTGTCTGATCTACATAAAAACAGCATTCCTCTTTGAGGGTGGTACATAGACCCCCTTCCTTTAAAAATGACAGATCGAGCCCTCTCCAATTTGAAGGACTACTTCAGACAATGAGGTTAGAGAGTCTTTGAGAGCTCTAATAGATTTTTCAAAGACTTGTAAATCTGCATCCGTGGCTGCATGAAGAGTTGTGTACTGACTAGTCTGGCTCAATGCAGCTGCCACTGTCCCAATACCTGCCACTATTCCTGCTCCCATCAGAAGGGCCAGGGTCAAGCTAATAGGCTCTCTTTTGATTTTATGTTTATTTTCATAAAATCCAAAGATAGTCTCTGAGGTGTGATAGATAATACGAGGCCATAATTCAGTTAGAACACAAAAATCTGTGGTCTGATTTAGAATTTGAGCCAAAACACATGGGGTCAGCCCCGTGTTACATGCCCAGTAAGTCCCATTGGGAGCTGAGAGATAGTAGTTACCTATGGTAATTGGCAGAGTTTTGTTACATAGGTCTTGGTGGGTCTTGGGGACTGTTCCTAAGCAGAGTCCTTGCCCTGTGACATCAGGGAGAGTTAAACTGTGGCTGGGAGTATCCTCATATTGTTGAAGGGGGGTGTGTGGTTTGAATAATTTCCATATGGAGGGTTAGAAAGAAGACAAAGCCAGCAATCTTTGGCTTTATCGGGTTGCATGGCATTGAGGGCTTTATAGGCTCCCTCAATTAAATTTAAAAGCTGGTCCTCTGTTCCTGGGATTGGGGTCACCTGTGTAATTTTGGGGCTCCCAGTGATTGGGGCCGGTGTATTTGTGGTGTCCTCCGGTGAAGGCGATGGTTTAGGTATGGTGGGTCGTGGCCATTGGTCAGGGAGCACAGAGTTTGGTCCTATAGCCTGAGGGGCAGGGTTCTGGATCTCCAAGCGAATTTTAAAGATAACCCCTTTATCCTCTCCCTGTAAGTACCATCTCAGTCCCCATGTCTTGCCCTTTAACAAAACAGTATAGTCCCTCTTTCCATGGGTGGTGAAATCAATTTTTAAAGGGAGATGAAGGGCTGTCTTGTATGTCCAAGCTCCCCAATTGGCAGGAGAAGTAAGATAGCAGTTACCCCTGCTATCAAGGGGGGGGGGAGCGAGTGTAATTTTGGTATACAGTTATTAGATCCCAGGATGAATTTGGGTTCCAATAAGAACTCCCAATGGTTTCACATCCCCATTTTTTGCAAAAATAGTCTTGATATCCCCCACATCCTTACCCCCTAAGTTGACTCTGTTGAGGGCAGATATAGAAATCCAATTGGGCTAGAAAGCATCGGTTCTTAGGACTGCTGCAACCCCAAAATTGGCTATCTTTGTCCTAGGCATATTTCTATTAAGGGAGTCTGCACCGTGAGTAGAAATGTCCCAAGTGTACAAACCAGCAGCTAGTTGACAGAAATCAGGAGTGAGGCTGGGCCACCAGGTACCAGGTGGATAAAGGCCAGAAGTGGACCAGACAACCTAGCCTGTCTGAGAAATCATTTGTCAGGTCAGGTGCTGGGAAGTATGGGGAGATTCTGCCACAAGTAGACCCAGAAACATTGTTATCAGCATTATGAGTGTAAAAGTCTTATCTTGAGAGGGTTTTGCGAGCATTGCACTTTCCATGTTAGTTCAGGTGGGGTCTGGTCTTGGATCTGATATTCTGGTTGGGCAGCCTTTACATGGGATGCATGGATCCAGGCAGCAATCCCATCTACTTTGAGCGCAGTGGGAGTTGTCAGGAGTACGGTGTAGGGGACCTTCCAGCGAGGTTTTAGATTCTTAGATTAATGCCTGCATTCCCAAACATAGTCTCTGATCTGGAATGAATGCGGCTGAGTCTTTTTTCCCTCTTGGTAGGCAGCTGCCAGACCTCTCACTGGGCAATCTGTAAGGCCCTGAGATGTGCCTGCATGGAGGGAGTGTTTGCAAGATTAGCATCAAAAAACGTGACAGCAGGTGGTGGGCTACCATATAGGATTTCAAATGGTGTTAGGCCTCGGGGGCCTGGTGTATTTCTGGCACGATATAGAGCCAAAGGCAGGAGTTGAACCCAATCTTTACAGCCAGACTGAAGTGATAATTTAGATAAAGCCTCCTTTATCATCCTGTTCATTCTTTCTACCTGTCCTGAACTCTGGGGTCTGTAAGCGCAATGCAATTTCCAATCAATCCCCATTAATCTGGCCACTGACTGGCTTACCTGGGAGACAAAGGTGGGCCCATTATCTGATCCCAATACCTGTGGCATCCCGTATCTAGGGAAAATTTTTTCCAGGAGCTTCTTGGTGACCATCTTCGCGGTTTCATGTTTGGTAGGGAAAGCTTCAACCCATCCTGAAAAGGTATCTATAAAGAGTAATAGATCTTTAAAGCCATACATGCTGGATTTTATTTCAGTAAAGTCAATCTCCCAGTGGATACCAGGTCTATGGCCTCAGAGCCTGGTTCCGGGGTCCAGCTTGGTTTTCCCAGGATTAACCTGGGTGCAGGCCTTGCAGTTACCTGTTGATAGTTACCTGTTCCAGCAGAGTATTGCAATTGGGAAGACAGGTGTCAGTTTCCTGTCTTTTTAGCAAAGCTTTCATCTTTTTGGTACTCAGATGAGTCAGCTTGTGAAGGTGGTCTAGTAAGAGTTTTGCCAATCTTATGGGCATTATAGTCTTTCCTTGGTAGATCCAGCACCATCTGGTAAGGTCATAAGTTGCCCCCAGCTTCTGAACAATGTCCAGATCTGCTTCCTTGTAGTCCCAATCGGGCACCTGGGCTATTTTCCCTTCAGGTAATATAGTCACAGTTAACAGTTGGAGTCCCAGAGCAGCTTGCTTGGCCGTTTCATTGGCCAAGCGGTTTCCTCTCACCTCTGAGTTGTCCCCTTCTGATGCCCAGGGAAATGCATTATGCTCAGCTTTTTGGGGAGGAATAATGCCTTCGATAAGGCCAAAATTTTGGCTTTATTTTTAATTTCTTTTCCCTCCTATGTCAGGAGGCCCCTCCGAGAGATCTCTCCATGGATATGGGCAGTGGCAAAGGCATATCGGCTATCGGTGCAAACATGAAGCTTCTTACCTGCTGCCAGTTGCAGGGCTTGAGTCAAGTCAATAAGTTCAGCTCGCTGGGCAGAGGTACCTCTAGGAAGCGCAGACGCCCATATGACTTGGGTTTCATCTGTCACTGCTGCTCCTGCCCGTCTTTCCCCATTTTGTAAGTAGCTACTACCATCCATATACCATGTGAAGTCCGCATCTTTTAAGGGCTGATCAGTTAGAGCAGGCCAGGTTCCATGCACTTCTGCAAGGATTTGCTGACATTCATGGGATTCGGGTCCCTCTGGCAGTGGCAGCAGAGTAGCTGGGTTTAGGGCCACAGTTGGCCCAAACTGAATTCTGTCCACGTCCAAGAGCAGGGACTGGTAATGAGTTAGGCAGGCATTGGATAGCCATCAGTCTGGTGGCTGACGTATGAAGGATTCAATGACATGGGTTGCCAATATGCTTAACGGCTGTCCCAGAGTTAATTTGGTGGCGTCCTTAATGAGGACCACAATAGCCACTATCATCCTGAGGCACGGGGGCCACCCTGCTGCTACTGGATCTAATATTTTGGACAAATATGCAATGGGCTCCTCCATGGCCCTAATTTTTGGGTAAGGACTCCTTTGGCGAAGCCTTGTTTTTCGTCAGCAAAAAGTTCAAATGGCTTGGTGTTATCTGGCAATCCTAGAGCTGGTGAGGACAGCAGGGCTTGTTTGATGGCATCGAAGGCTTGCTGCTGTTTCCCAACCCATTTAAAGGAAATATCTTGTTTTGTTAATGCATAGAGAGGGACCGCCATTTCTGCAAATCCCGGGATCCAGAGCCTGCAAAAGCCCACAGTCTCCAAAAATTCCCTTAGCTGACGGTTTTTGGGGACAGGGATGCAGGTTATAGTCTCTTTGCGGGCAGTGGTTAACCACTTTTGCCCATCCATTAGCTTGTATCCTAAATAAGTGACTTCCTTCTTGCATATTTGGGCCTTCTTAGCAGAGGTCCCCTAGTTTCTGCAATAGGGCCCCGGTACCTGCTTTACAGTCCTGCTCAGTGGTGGGTGTAAGGAGGATGTCATCTACATACTGCAGCATTATCAAGGATAGATGCAGGGTTTGAAAATCCACCAAATCCTGCTGAAGGGCCTCATCAAACATGGTAGGGCTGTTCTTGAAACCCTGGGGTAGGTGCGTCCAGGTCAGCTGTCCCAAAATGCCCAGTTCAGGGTTCTTCCATTCGAAAGTGAACCAGGGTTGACTCTGCTGGCCAGCTTACCACCAAGTGGGCACTGCCAGTCTCTGGAGAGGGGTCTTCAGATCTCAGTGGAACCTCCAATGAAAGACCCACTGTGTCCTTGGACCCTTTTCTCCGAGAGACGAAACAGTGACCTCTGGATGCAAGCGCAAGAAGATACTTATTGCTCACACAGGTACCTGTGGATTCTTCAATTTTTCGTGAGACTGAGAGTGCCCAGGCCAAAACTTCAGAGGATTATATATGGTTTGGGCAGCAAAAAGCGGGCTTACAGAAGCAAATACAATGCATGATTACAGGGATTTCATTGGTTCACTCAAATAAAGCGGTTGGGGTCAGACTGGGGCAGAGTTGTTTGTTTGGATCAGGTACAAGGAATTCAGTTATGACTTTTAGCACTCTGGTGTTACAATAAGACATGTCAAGGATTTTCTGTTTTCACATAGCCCTGCTGCTTGCAGAAATTTCAAGGATTTTCTGTTCTCAGATAGCCCTGCTACTTGCAGACATCTCAAGGATTTTCTGTTCTCAGATAGCCTTGCTAGTTGCAGACATTTCAAGGATCCTTTGTTCCCTCTTGTACCTGTCCCCACTTGGACCCTTTGCTAAAGCACCCCAAGCAGGAGAAATGCATAGTGGGGGGGGTCTTTCATTAGGAGAGGAAGTGGGTCCTGGAGGAAGTCAGGGGACAGGAAGTGAGTCCTGGAGGAAGTCAGGGGATAGGAAGTAGGTCCTGGAGGAAGTCAGGGGAGAGGAAGTGAGTCCTGGAGGAAGTCAGGGGATAGGAAGTAGGTCCTGGAGGAAGTCAGGGAAAAGGAAGTTAGTCCTGGAGGAAGTTAGGGGACAGGAAGTGGGTCCTGGAGGAAGTCAGGGGACAGGAAGTGAGTCCTGGAGGAAGTCAGGGGATAGGAAGTGAGTCCCGGAGGAAGTTAGGAGATGGGAATCAAAGATGGATGCCCCAGGCCCTTGTGATTGACAGGTCACTCAGAATGGACACTGCATCCTTTTTATTTAATATTTTTACCCCGCCCTCTCCAAATCTTGTGTCCCGGCTGCAAGTTCTGCCCGCATCACTTCTGGGCCAGCATGAGGGCTTATGGCCCCCCAAGGTGGCACAGGCTGAAGTCAGGGAAGCTGGTAGCCTGAGTGAGGCCCTGGGACTTTGCTTCCATGCGACCCTCACCAGGGCCTGGGCGAGCATGTTGAGCAATAGCAGCAGGGTGGGCAGTGGGCCATGCCCTCTGGGGTCCAGCATGGCCACTACGATGAGGAGAACAGAGCCTGAAGATTGGCGGGGACAGGGCAGGTTCACAGGGAGGGGCATGACCTAGGGTGACTTCACGAGGAAGCCAGTGCCACCCTGCCCTAGAAATGAGGGACAATGAGGCCATGAACATGCCCTCCCCACCATTGACCATGCCTACATCCCTTCTGCTCTCAAGGTTCTGTGAGGTCATGGATGAGAGGAACAGAACTTCCTGTCCAGAACCGGAAATTGTCAATATTTGCTTCCCCTCAGCTCCTGAGGAATGTCACAGGTGTCAGCCATGTCCACTGTCCTTAGTTATGTTTGCTGGGGGCAGAACTTCCTGTTCAGAACAGGAAGTTGACAATTATGGCAGACCTTAGATCTTTCGAGCAATGTAACTGCCAATCACAACCCTGGACCCCAAAGGACTGAGTGCAGAGGGGGCTGGACTTCTCGTCCAGGACTGGATGTCGCCATTATTCACGTCCCCACATCTCCTGATTGATGTCTCAGCTTTACCATGCTTTGGGGGTGGGTAGGACATCCGGTCCACACAGAACCAGAAGTAGTCAGTGTTTGAACTTTCTGGACCGCCCCGCAACACCAACATCATTAACAGAGGAAAAAACTCACTTCTGGTCACACAGGGTGAAAAGCAGGAAGAAGATTTATTTCATGCTTGGGAAACAGGGAGTATGACATGAGGAAATTCACAGGCGGCCACGCCTCTCAATGGCCATTAGAGCTATGAAAACTAGAGACCACACCCAGCATAGAGGAGGGTCCTGGGCGGCCTTGAAGTCAGCAGCAGTGGGCGTGGCTGGGGTGGAGACCATGCCCCCCAGCTCAGCGCTTCCAGGCTCTGTGCTTGTGCTTGAGGGAGCGCAGGGAGCGGGATCTTGTGTGGTCACGCCTATGGTGGTGCTGTGTGTACCTGTGCTCATGGTCCTGCTTGGCCCCACCACGGTGACGCCACCGTGGCTCCTCCTCCACCAATTCTGCCTCTTGCTGCTGCCCCACCCCCACTTCCTCCTCTCCTCTGCTCCCTCCACTTCTGGCCCTCCGCTTCCGGTTTTGCTGCTCCTGCTTTGGTTCCCAGTCCTGGTTGCATCTGTCATTGTCCAAGTCCTGGGGTGATGACGTGGGTGGTGTGGCCATGAGTGCTGTCATGGGCAAGGCATTTCCAGGCAGACAGGCGCATACTGGCCCTACACCTGCCCCGCCTGCCTTCTCCTTGTCTCCTGTGCAGGTGTGGGTGTCGATCTGGCTGTGGGCAGAGTCTTTGGGCGTGGCTGGGGCGTGGCCCGCGGGATCTCCAGGATTGGAGGGCAGAAGCCCAACCCAGGAGTCCACACTGTGCGGGATGTCAAGCACAAGGCCTAAAGGGTCAGAGCCTGGCAAGGCCTGAGCAGGCGTGGCATTGGCTTGGCTGTTCCTGGAGTGGGCGTAGCTGCTACCTGGCCCCTGCGAGCCTGGGCGTGCCGCCCTGCGGCTGAGCAGCAGTGACAGCAGCCGCTGCCTCAACTCCTGCTCACGGCGCTGTAGCCACAGCGCCTGGCGCTTCTCCTGCTCCATGTGGCCCAGCTCGGCCTCCTGTACCTGTCGCTGCTCGTCCTTGCGATGGTGCAACTGTGCAGCCTGGGGATGAAGAAGCGGGGTCAGCAGGATCAGGGGGCCTTGTTAGTGGGATCACATGGGGTCACAGGGTGGGGTCAGGATCACACGGGGTCACGGGACAGGCTTAAATTATTCATTCAGTTCACACAGGGGTCAGATGGGAATCATAGGGGTCAGCTGGTGTCATACTAGGTCAATGATATCTGCAAGGGTTACGGGGAGGGTTCAGTGAGGGTCACATGGGGTCAGAGAGGTCAGTAGGGCTCACAGGGCGGGGTCTAGGGGCATCTGTGACTACACACAGATCACTCGGAGTTAGACAAGAATTACAGGGGTCAGTCACATTGTGATTACAATGGTCCAAGGAGATCACAGAGGGGTCAGATAAGGTGGGTATAGTTACCGGGGTCACATAAGGGTCAATAAAGTAATAGACTTGTCAGATGGTGGTCAGTGAGTTTCAGAGGGTCAAATGAAGGTCACGCCCACCCCACCCACGTGATGACTTTACCTAACCCCATCCCGCTAACCTCCACACGGCCCAGCAGTGCTGTAACCAGCCTCACGCTCTGCAGATCCCTCTGTGCCAGCAGCAGCCGCTGTGTACGCTTCTTCTCATCCTCGGCTTCCACCTCCACTTCTGCCGTCGCTTGAACCGCTGGCATCCCCGTCTGTGCCCGGCTCTGCTGGCCCTGCAGCCGCCGCCCCTTTTCCTCTGCCTGCAGCTTCTCCAGGCGCCTCTGCCTCTGTTCATGGTGGCGCTGCCTCTGCTCCCTGCGTCGCAGCTTCTGCTCCCGGCGGCGAGTGCGCTCCTGGGCCTTCGCCTCATGCTGCTTCCTGAGGAGGTGGATGGAGTTGGAGTAGGGCAGGTGTGACAACCGTGACCTTGTGACTCCACTTTGTACACCAGGAGAGTCTTCAGTGAATGAGAATCTTATAGAAATACAAATCACCGTGCTCTTGACTCATTAATATGCACATTAGCGTGAGCCGGACTCATTACTATGTAATTGAGTGCAGCTATGACCCTGGATTGACCGTTTGTGAGCCCCTGGTGACGCTGGGGCAGAGCATGCAAAAATCAATCCAATAGGTGATGGAGTCTCAACGATATTCAAATTATGTCGAGCCTGGCTCATTAATATGCAAATTTTACTGATTATCTGCTCATTAACATGCAAATCAATGAATGCATGACACCCTATGACATCAGGGTGACCCTGAGTGAAGTTTGACCTCACCCTGCCCTTTGTAAACCCAACGTGACTTTCATAACTACAAGGTGACCCTGCCCCACTCCCGGGTGACCCCATTCCCCGCTCACTGCTCCTCCTGTCGCCTCCGCTCATCTGCCTCCTTCTCCCTCCGCTTTTGCTCCTGGCGCTGCAGCTCCAGCTCCTGCAGCTTCTGACGCTCCAGCTGCCGCTTCCGGATCGAGGCATCGCTCAGGTGCTTCGTGGAGTCGAATGAAACCTGGGGTGGGCGGATTCAGCGGCAGTGGCTTAGTGAGTGGGCGGGGTCAGCGGGCTAACCATGATCTGTCAGCAACACTCCATATCACACCATGCACACTTCAGTCTATGTTGTTTCTGACCACGCCCTCTGTGACCCCGCCCACTTCCGGCCCGTCTCTGCCCACCTTGATGTTACAGGCCACCGCCTTGCCATCGTCTCCCTTGAGCATGAGCTTCATGCCTCGCAGGGCGCCCATGGCCCGCGCGAATCCCGCGTATTCGCAGTACTGCACGTAGGCCTCGAGTGCAAGTGGCCCCCGGCTGAAGGTGTGGAAGCTCCTCCCAGCCTCCTCCCCGCGGTATGGGTCCAGCATGGGGATGTCCACATGGCGGATGTCGCCGAACGCGCCAAACGCCTGGCGCAGCAGCGCCTCACTGAGGCGCTCGCATGCGGAACTGGAACGGGAAATGGATCCAGAAGTGGTACCGGAAGTGGACGACAAAATCCCCGGACGAGGCGGAAGCTGACCGACGAGGAAGTAGAAGCGGAAGTGGCATCGGCAGCGTCCGCGGAGCCCCCGCGCGGCGCGAACCAGCGGCAGGGCAGTCCCTTGAGATGTATGGTGTCCGGGCGCTCCCCGGCAGCGCCTCGTTCATGTCGTCGGCATCGCGGAAGAAGGAGTCCCAGTCGTGCCGGGAGGGAAAGTCAGGGCGGAACTCAGCTGCGCGCACTCGCAGGGCATCTGCGAAGCCGCTAAGCTTGATGGTCTTGCCGTCCAGGCAGGCAAGGAAGGGCTTAACAAGCGCACGGTTCTCGACCTCGCCCTCGAAGCGGATGAAGTCCATGGTGCTCTTGGCGATGCGCAGCGCAGAGAACTGCGTGCGCCCCACCCCCGCCCCACCTGGCCCAGCCCCCCGCTGCCATGGCTTTAAGTCGCTCCATCACCTCCCAGTTGGAGATGGACTTGCCCGGCTGGCGCAGAGGCGGCAGTGCCACGCTGATTGTCATCTTCGTGATAGGCTTCAGGTAGAGGCCCAGAGCCGGGCACAGCGCCACCGCCTCGGATGTGTCGTGCACGATGGTGGCCGACGCCATGCCAGGTCCTGCGGGAGGCAGGGTAGGGGGAGGTGGGCAGTTCATGTGCTCGCTCTTACACTTCAGAGCTGATATTCCTGTCTGAGGCCCTAACTTCTGGTCTGACTTACTTCATCTGTGAACCCTCACTTCCTGTCTGACACCACCCAGTCCCAAACTTCCTGCCCATACCCGTTACTTCCTCTCTGATTTCTTTCAATTTCTGTCTGACACCCTCACTTCCTGTCTGAATTCCCTCACTTCCTATCTGATGCCACTGAGCCCGGCACTTCCTGTCCCCCTCCCTCAGTCCCCGTCACTCCCCTCCCTCAGTCCCCGTCACTCAGGCACCGCCCCCTCCCTCAGTCCCCGTCACTCAGGCACCGCCCCCTCCCTCAGTCCCCGTCACTCAGGCACCGCCCCCTCCCTCAGTCCCCGTCACTCCCCTCCCTCAGTCCCCGTCACTCCCCTCCCTCAGTCCCCGTCACTCAGGCACCGCCCCCTCCCTCAGTCCCCGTCACTCAGGCACCGCCCCCTCCCTCAGTCCCGTCACTCAGGCACCGCCCCCTCCCTCAGTCCCTGTCACTCCCCTCCCTCAGTCCCCGTCACTCAGGCACCGCCCCCTCCCTCAGTCCCCGTCACTCAGGCACCGCCCCCTCCCTCAGTCCCCGTCCACTCAGGCACCGCCCCTCCCTTTGTCAATCAGGCCTGGCTGTCACTCACTCAAACTCTGCCTTCGCTCACCTCTTCCACTTCCACCCGCTGCTTCTGCAGCAGCAGCCACCACCTGTGAAAGTGGAGACCCTGGCTCACCTTGAGTCGCCCCAGAGACACCCCGCCCCTAACTGTGACGCCCTTCTGCTTCCGGTTCCCTGGAATGCCAGACAGCTATGACGTGATTTGCTCTGCATGTACCTTTCTAAAGCACAGCATCTGCGACTTCCGGTCTCAGCATGAAATCAGGACCCCCGGGTTCCGCTTCCGGTTTGCGAAATTCGTGGACTCGGAGACTCACTTAAGCCTGTGGTGAAAATTGCAGTTCTGAAGCTCAGTGGCAGCGACTTTCACTCTCGGCATGAAATCCGGATCCTTGCATTCACTTCTGATCTGCACAATGCAGGAACCTGGGGACTGGATTAAGCCTGTAGGGAAAACTGCAGTTCTGAAACGCATCAGTAGCGACTTATGGTCTCAAATCCGGAACCCCAGCTTCTGCTTCCGGTAGGCCAAACGCCTGGCCTACTCAGTTCACCTTGCTGTGAAAATCACAGTTCTGAAGTGCTGTGGCCGTGACTTCTGTAGAGACTGAAATCCGGAGAGGAATGTGGGTGGCATGAGAGGATGGGAAGAGAGAAGAGAGAGGTATGAAGAGGGGACAAGGATCGATATGTAAAATAAAAGTAAAATATGGAAATAAATAGAAAAACTAATGTTCCATGTGAGGAGCCCTGAGTTATCACATCACACCATCCTAAAGTCAAGGCAAATGGACTCGGGATAATTAACTAATAAATTTGTATCTTATTTAATAAAAGATTTAATCATAAACTATCTAAGAAACTCATTCAACATAGTAATATTTGCCAAATAATACATAAATACATACATATATTTGGGAAAATTTACAGATTATCCACTTATCTACATTTCTTTACTTAGTTACATGAAAAAATGAGATAAAGTGTAAGAACTAACATATCAGGATTAGACAAAAGAAATAGAAGGAACAGAGACCAAAATATCCTAAATAGAGTACCATGTTTCTGGTACTTGGTGGTTGCTGGGTTTGTCATTCTTCCAGGTTTCCCTCAAGCTCCATACAGTGTAAGTTCTCCAGAAGCACCCCGTGGAGCTTACACTATGTAGTAATTACCCAGGGGCAGAAGAAAGATGGGACTTAATATAGAACTTAATATAAATATCGGATTCACATCCTCACTAATGGTAAACACGGGAATTTCCTAAGCTATGTTGAGATTTACAATGTTTGGAATTCTAGGAAACATTATTCTGCCCATACTTTCCATGTCATCAAATTTAATGATACCCTTGTCTTTACCACTGAGAAATACTTGATTATGTACATGAATCACATTATATTAATCTAGTAATTTCTTTTGAGTCATCTATGTTGTTCCCCTGATCTGCTCTGCTAGCACCAATTGCTTAAAATTCTTTTTATGTATCATAATTTTAGCACCATGGTCAAATATCAGGTGTCATAAGCTATGTAGATCAATATCAGGACATTCGATTTTATTTCTGTGTTTCACTTGTCTATTTTGCTGTAAATACCAATCTGTATTTATTACTGTCACTTTATCTTAGAAGAAAATATCAGTATTATTACTCTGTAATCTCTATTATTTTCTTTATTGTACACAGTTGTACTGGCTATCCTGGGCATTTTGCTTTTCCATATAAAGTTGATTATTTTTCTTTCAAAATCTATGAAGAATTGTGCTGTAATTTTCATGAGCATTGCATTGAATTTGTAGATAGCTTTGGGGTAGAGTACCATATTCTTATCTTTCCAAAAGTGTAGAATATATTTGCATCTTCTGGTATCTTCTTTAATTTCTTCCTTCAAATATTTAAAGCTCTTGTCCTACATGAATTTATGTTTTTTTCTTTTGAGATACCTGAAGATTTTCTATGGTGTTTTGTCTATTGTAATATGTTATGTTTTCTGCCTATTTATCATTGATATGTAGGACGGCTACTCACTCTTTGTGTTAATCTTGTGTCCTGCCACATTACAGAATGTGTTTATCAGCTTTAAGTGTTCCCTGATAGAATTTTGGACAAGTTTTGTATACTATCATATTGTATTCAAATAAAAAATATTTTACTTTTTCCATTTCTATTTATATTAAGTTTATCTCCCTTTGTTGTCTAATTGCTCTACCTAGAACTCATACTACTATATTGAGTAGGTACAGGGAGAGTGGCCCACCTTATCTTGTTCCTTATATTAGAGGAATCATATTCAGTTTCTATCGATTAAGTTTGATGTTGACATGCTATAATTTATTGTACTATGTTTAGCTATAATCTTTGGTTTCATTATATTTCCTAGACCTTCATCATGAAGGGATGTGGGATTTTGTCAAAAGCTTCTTCAGCATCCAGTTAGATGAACATCTGTGTTTATACTTTTTCATAGTGTTTATGTGGCGGATTACATTGACAGATTTTTGTATGTTGGACCACCCCTGTACATCTGTGATGACGACTACTTGATCATGTTTTTATGTCTGTGATTTATTAAGTGTATTTGCATCAATATTCATGACCAAGGTTTGTCTGCAATTGCCTTTCACTTGATTCTGCAACTTCTTCTGGAGGCAGTTAGTGCTATGATCTGTTTTCTTAGAACTATTATATAGAGTCCCATAAGTGTGTATAAAAGTTGTATTTTTCATATTGCATTCTAGGAAATCTGTATTTTTTTCATTATTTCTTCCTGTTCCTATTGCAATTCAATTGTGCTTTGTGTAATTTCCATGATATTATAGGGATTTCTGTAATTTGGGTTGTTGTCGAATTCTTTATTTCACCATTGTGATCACTTAAGATATGAGGGGTTATTTTTATCTTTGTGTATCCGTTGAACTTTGTTACTGAGTAAGTAGATAGTCTTAGAGATGGTTCCATGAGATGACATACTGTGAAGAAGGTAGACTCTTTGATGTTTTGGGGAGATGTTCTATAGACCTTGTTCAGTCAATTAGAATAATAACATTGATTATTTTCCTCATTTTTTGTCAACTTTTCTTCTGGAAGACCTGTCAGTTTGTGACATGGGGTTTTGATTTCTCTAACTATTAGTGTGTAGGCAAAATTTTGAGGTAAGTATATTTAGGAGACATAAACAGAGTTACAACTCATATACTTATATCTTTTGTAGAATATACATGAGCAAATTGTGTGGGTAGATGATGGCAGTCCCTTAGTTTAAATGGATATGTTTATTAGATTGTTAAAGATGTGAGATGACATTTTTTTTCTGGTAACTAACTGGGATTTTTCTGGCTGTATTATGGACACAAAAACCAATGAGCAATGTGGGCTGTTCAGAAGTATTGTTTTCTGTGTTTGTTTGATTGCTTTGTCTTTCTCTTGGATTAGCAACTATTCTAGGCAGTGCAGTGATAGTCTTTTATGACAGAACATAATATATTTAGATGTAAATCATGTAGACAGAAGCTGTTGTAGTAAGAAAAGCATTTGTGAATTGAGATTGGTCCTTTCCACTTTATATAGAGATAATTATCTGTACTGGTGACAAATTTCAGGGAATCTATTTAACAATGGGTGTGTTGAACATGGGGATCATACTTTGAATCTCTGACTTTCTGTATTTATATTTCTGTATTGAAACATTTAATGATGTATCTACTTTATTAATTTATGTACAGTTTATCATGGGTTCAGTTGCCCAATGAGATAACAGTTGGAAACAACGATGTGATTCTTGGGGACTTACATGACAGCACCCATGTGTAGGCACCTGCTGAGTTGCAGTAGTTTTTTTTTTTTTTGCTTGTTTGGTTTTTTTTTGTTTTTTGTTTTGATAATTTACTATCACATCAGAATTATCATATGTATCTGTTTAAATCTGGATATATTTGTTTTGATTCCTTCAATAGAACCAGGGCCAAAGCCTTAAATGTTGGACATTAAAGGCTATTGGAAACACAAAACAACATAGCTTATGTCATTGTCTACAAACTCTTTGTAAGCTGACCAATGAGTTTTTGTGTTGGATACTCTATACCCTAAGACTAAATATCTGAAAATATCTTCTATATTGTGAGGTTTTCACGGCTTACCTGCCATCAATAGACTGAACCAGAGAAAAGGAGTTGGGAGGTTGGGCAAAATGGGGCTCACTGACACTGGGTTCTCCACTGCAATGCCTCAGGATACTCTTCTTTGGAACCTGCCAATTCAATGAATGCCACTTGTGAGGGCACAAGAGGCTCACAGGCAAGCCTGCACTAGTCCCTAAGGAAGCCTACAGGAAACTCATGCCAATCTGGACCATAATGAATGAGACTAGGACCAAACTCGGGGGCCTGGGGACCAGAGGTTGAGTGTTGTCCTCACTGCCAAGCCAGGTTATTTAGAAGGTTACCTCCCACTTCACACAGAGATCTAACAGCTATCACCTTGAATCTAGAGACCCAGGTGACTACCATAGCTACCAGGCCGGCCATATGTATGCTGGCATCCTGCACTCTGGGTCAAACCAAAATTTCTGTTCAAAGCAATCAGCTAAGAAGGGACCTGCCATGCTGACCAAGGGCTGGTAAAGTAGCAGTATTTGTGGTGTCCCAAAGCGACAAGGGAAGGGGGACAGAAAACAGAGGGGTTAGGTCCACTCAATTAAGCCCAGCACTGATTTTCCACCTGGAAGAGCCTGGTCTGAGGTGGACACAGGGTGAAGGGCAGGGAGATGTGTGCACTTGGGAGAGATCCAGCCTTTTAGGATAGTGGTCATATGAGGAGGCCATCAGAACATACACACTCCCATTTTCCTCAGGGTCTTCTGATCATGTATCCTCACAGGAACCCAATAATGTGACTTCATCTTTCCCTCCAGTACCCCAGACACATTGAACAGAAACACGTGTGCATAGACAAAAAGGGACAATACTTTCCCACACATAAACAACTAAATTGTATAATCTAACTTTGTTTAACCATGTATCTATCTGTCTTTCTAATTTTAGACTTAGAACAAATGATCACCAGCTCATCCAGGATTCTAAGATATTCATACAAGGTCCCTCACAGAAGAGAAAAGTGACATGATACACTGAGCATATTGAGAGTGGGGGGAAAGAGTAGAGAGGGTGGTAGGAGAAAGAGAGAAAGACAAAGAGAGGAGAGCAAAGCACATTGGACAAGGAAGTCTGAGTCAGGGGAGGGATAGATGAGAAAGAGAGAGAGAAGAGAGAGAGAGAGAAAGAGAATAAAAGACAGTCATAGAGATGTGAAGAGAAAACTGACGCTAGAGAAATGTCTAGAGACCTACATGACTGATTCAGACTAACAAATTGAGCAAAAGTGGAAAGCCTACCATAAATTTTCTTCCCTGATAATGAGTTTGGTGACTAACTTATCCATAGTCACAGAGCCATAATCTAGTGGCTGATGGAAACAGAAGAAGACACTAACAGCTAAACACTTAGCTGAAATGGAATACAGATGCAGAGAGGGATGACCTAAAAACCCACAGGCTTCAGAAAACCCACAGCCACAGCTGACCTGAACAAGGAGCAGCTAATGCAACCTCAGACTGATAGCTGGGAATCCAGCATTGGACTGACTCAGACTCCATGAATATGGGTCTCATTTAGAAGGCCTTTACTGTATAAGGAACCTCTGACTATGGAAGTAGGATGTATTCTTCTTGCACACATGGACATTGGGGGCACATTTCAAATGGAGGGGTACTCCATTAACTTAGAGGCATAGGGAGGGCCTAGTTCCTAATCTAAATGATTTTACAGATTTAGTTGAGTCTTCCTGAAAGCATCATACTATATGTGGAGTGGGGGCGGGGATGGGAGGGGAGAGTGGCCGAGTGTTCATGGGAGTTGGGGAGAGAGGGAGGAACAAAGGGAGGAAGGGAGAAGGAACAGTGATCCATATGTAAAATAAGAAAAAAAGAAAAGATTGGAAACTGGTAAGTGATAGATATACAACTCACTTTTCATGTTCAGATCATTTCTCTGATAAAAAGATAATGTTTAATAAATCTCTGAGCAATGTGAATGATAGAAGTGCATAATGCTATTTGAGGTAAAAATAAAATCGTCTTTAAAATAAAAAAAACAATTAAAACAAGTGAAGATATTGCATAATTAACTCAGCAAGATGGCATTTAAGTGGACTCTTCATGGAATAGAAGATCATTTATTTAAATAATCATACAAATATTTAGGTGATATGCATATTAACCTATATCATCAATTTAAATAAATTAATTATGAAATTAGATTATCTGGCACACTTGATCCCACAAGTTGATCTCACAATTTTGTCATCATTGATTTAAATAATGTAATGACATAATTAAATAATTAGATGGTCTTGCATACTTGACTACCATAATATGGTGCAAAAATCCATTGATCATCAATCATTGTCCTATTTTAATAACTAAATAATTATATTGCCAGTGGATAAGACTGTCTGCTATACTTGGCACCCAGAAGTTGTCTTACTTGGCTACCATAAGATTGTGCCAATCTGATTATTTAATCAGATTAGAGTATTAAAATATGTAAATGATTAAATGTCATTTTGTATCCAGGGTTTAAGAGGATATCAGATAGGTGAAGTTGGGCAGCAGCCTCATTAAAGATGAACTGCTATCCAATTATCCCTCAGTCTAGCCTAACAAATGGATCAACACCTTCCTGAAGGAAGTTAACCATGAGAAACTCACCTTAATCCACAGTTGTACTTCTAAGGGAAGATGGCATTTATTTACCAGTCTTTGGACTGTTTCTTCACAGACTGCAATCTCTGATATTAGGTAATCTTGAATTGGGTAATATTAATAGCTGTAGCCCAACTTCCAGGGATTTGGCTATGACTTGGTTAGGAAAATTTCCACAAATGCTGTCATTAAATGTTTTATGAGGTACATATCTTGAGAGACTAAATTATCCAATATAAGTTGCTCTCTGATTCTTGGCCCATGGTACTAGAATATAGTATTCCAGCAGCATTGCCAGGCAACATTTATGATCCAACCTTCTGTCACATTCCAGTACATATCCCACTTGCTAAAAAGCTTATCCACTAATGGACTAACCTTATTGACTCACTGATTTTGTCCAAAAAATTCAAGGCTTTATTCTTAGTTATACTTATTTTCAAGTCTATTAAACAACTGCATGCCTATAGTGATATACACATGAATATGACCACATGATTACATCACTCAACTGCATTGCTGAGTATTTAATCCTATTTCTTATGCTCTAATTTTCTTATTTCCAGGATAACTACAATACCATTAATGGCCTCTACCTTAATCAAATTGCTTTCTTTAGACTCCTGGATAATTACTGTAAATAAATCAGGAGCATTTCCAAAAGATGCCTTTGCCCATAGACAAAAGGAAGGAGTCTAAAAAATAAAATATTCATATTCCTAAGATGTGTGATGGGTGGTTTTAGTTATTTGATGGGTTATGGATGTTTGTCATCATTTATGGGGAATGTAAGGTTAAAAGGAATATTAACTTTAAATATTTTGAATTTGTATGGGCTATAGTACAGTGATACAAATGTATTTTTTTGCTGGATGTATATTTCTACTCTTGTTGAAATTATTGCTCTTATGCAGCTTATTTAAAAATGAATGTATAATTAAAAATGCAGGTTAGTAGTTACTCATCTATAATAATCAAACGTGTAGTCATATCAGGAATTTTTTTCATGATGCTTCATGCATTACCCAGAGTGCTAGAAGATGCTGGAAGATGGAGTTCAGGAAATTCCACAGTCCCCACTTAGAAGAAGTACAAGGAATCCACCAAGGTAAGCATGGTGGTTGGGATCTTTACCTCCCTGCTTTTCCTCCACAACCTCATATTCATTGTCCTTTACTATGAGAAGGAAAAGCAATGGCACAAGACGTGCAGGACCATCACAAAGGCCTTGCAAGTGATGATCTCCTAGAACACAGGTGAGCTACTCTCTCTCAGCTCTACTGGTGACACCAGTACTGCTACCAACTTTGCAGCTGCTACCAACATTGTAGCCACTTCTGTTACCCAGGTATGGGCCCATCATCCCAGCTTATGAAGAACCACAGCAAAAACTCAGTGGCTCACGTAGATGTCAGCCCAATATAGTTCAGACCATCTAAACATATGGTTATTTTATTATTCAAATCTGTCTTTACCTACTCGAGGAATAGTGGACCATAAGTCAGATTTGAAGTCAGATTGTAGGAGTTGATGATGTGACATCATCTCATTGCTTGATTAGTTAGTAATGGAACTAGATCATTTTATCAGACATGATATCTCAAGTTTGGTGCCACCTTGTGAGAGTTAATAAGCAAGGCCATCTATTTATTTGTTTAAAATTTTAAATAAATAATTACTCCAGGTAGAGTTTAGTCTGATTTCACTATGTGGAATTTAATTATGCAACACTGTCTCATAATAGCCAATTTCAGTGTATTACCTCAAGGGAGTCTTCTGATTGGCTGGTAAATGAG
Organism: Cricetiscus sungorus; assembly: GCA_030556225.1. Classification (NCBI taxonomy): domain Eukaryota; kingdom Metazoa; phylum Chordata; class Mammalia; order Rodentia; family Cricetidae; genus Cricetiscus; species Cricetiscus sungorus. The sequence goes on along the minus strand of JANBXA010000739.1, from coordinate 1,600,468 downwards.
AGATTTTCACAGAAGACACAGTTATGGAACCGAGGTTAAAATCTGCTTGTTTATCTAGTTGAAATGATGACTTGAAACATTGTCATGTTGATGCAGCAATCCATTTACCTTTTCTTTTTTCTTGTGATTGAATGACTGGAGTCTGCAGCCATTAAGACAGGCAAGAACTTCCTTTCTCTTGGAAGTACAAGTATATGTAAGGCCTGAATATCACTTCATTTTCTGGAGACATACTTAGCTTGACAACTATTGAATAATGAAGACGATAAAACACTGTCTCCCAATTCCATTGGTGTCCAGGTTTAGAAGGAAAGCAGTATTGTAGCATCTTATGAGTTTAAATATGTTTTTTGTGCAATTGGGGACTTTGGCTGGCCTATATTTTTAATTCATTATCACAAAAGAGAGGAATCTCAATACCATAGATTTTTTACACCCAGTGTTCCTAACTGTTTGTATTCTTATATAATTTCTTTTTCCTTATTTTCTGTGTTACAATATGTCTGAGATACTGTTGACTCTGAGTTGAGGGCACACCATTTTTCCAATGTCAGATTTGTTTTATTCTTTATGTTAAAATATAATTTTACTATCCCTCACAGCTCCTTGTGGACTCCAAATCCTCCAATTTAACCTTGTTTAGTTTCTACTTATTAACAAAATATTACTTCTACGACTACTACTACTACTACTACTACTACTACTACTACTACTACTACACGCTAAATGAGAGTTGGAAAATCCAAAAGTAGATATCCCCAAGTGTATTGGAGGAAAACAATGCAGGCCATAATCATACAAAATTTCTTTGAGAAACTCATGAACGCTGACATTGGGAAAAAGAGCCTTCCCTACAGAAGATAATATATCCTTAACAATTACTATTATGTCTTCTTTTTTTAGATGAAATAATAATGCAATAAAATCATCCTCATGTGAGTATAAAAATACCTGTATTCTTTTAAGTGCACATTCATACATTTTTTTTCTCATTTATTGCTTTTGCCTCTTTAATTTAAATTTATAGTAATACACAACTGTAATTAATAACTAGCTAGTAGCTTACTTTTCCATCCTTTCTAGTTTTGTTACCTCCTTGTTTCTCTGATTTAGAGGTCTACCTACTGTCTATCCTGTATCCGGTATTATTCCTTCCAAACATTTTCAGTTCTGTTTTCATCTTGTTTCCTTTTAGTGTTCAATTCATTCTTATTTCCTTTTTCTTGGTTTGTGTCTTTTTTTCACTCATTTTTTTTCATTCTCAAATGCCTAAATTAGCACAGACACAGATTGAGCTCTTGCATAAACTACATATCATACAATGTTTCTGCAATGAATTCACATGCACATAATTAATGCAGGGTAGTGGGAGCCTTTTAGCTTGATAAGAAAAAAATGGTAAATATTTTTTGCCAGTGAATTTGTCATTTCAAGAAACAGAAAAATGTTTTAAAGAAGTTAAAATTAGTAAAAAAAAAAAAATGGGGAATGAAAAGAAGGAAAGCATATATATGCATAAGCAGAGACCATTGTTACAAGATGAAATACTGCTTTAAACATCAATAAAATAGGAAATGAATTGTGTGTTCAGGGTTCAGATTCTTTGTGGCTTGTACCAAACATGCATTAATTTCTGAGTCAGTTTTAATTGTTAAGTTCCAACCTTACTAATTTAAAACCGCTATATATAGAATTTTCAGGGTAAAAGTAGAGATAGCCTTATAGTCATCCTTTTCCAAAGCAAGGAAAACTTCTTTGAGAACATAATGTATTGATCACAATTTAAATAATTGTTAGCATATATAATATCTGCTCTATCATATTTGTTAGCTTCAGTAACACCATGTAATTTCAAGGGAGCATACATTCTGTGCTTGGTACAAGAGGAGAGACAATATTTAAAATGTGTTTGAAACATCTCAGAGTGATTTGATTCTTGAAATGATGAGGCACTGCTCTTATTACAACTCCTCTCCAAGTAAACCCAGATTATAATCCAGGTACTACTCATGAATGCAATCTAGTTTTTCCAAGGTAGGTATATATACTTGCTTTTTTTGTCAGATAAGGCCTTTGCCTGAAAACCATATGGAAAATAGCTGAGCTAACAATGGAATTACATAGCTACCTCATTGTGGGAACTCAAGGAATGAGGATATCACAGACACTACTTGACAGCCACAAAGTATCTCCTTGGATTCTGCTTGGCAATGAGGGATAATTGTATTACAGTATGTAATAAAAATACTAGAATTTCCTAAATATATTAACAGGAATGAAAATAATAATGATGTTTCTTATGTAGAGTCATTTCTTAGGATGGAAAGGCTTAATTTTGAACTATTAAGAGACACCTATTGGCTCTTGTTTCTTGTGGTTTTGAATCTATGTGAAAATCTTTGTCATTTGTGGTTGGGGTTAGTGTATGTCACTTTAAGTTTGTTTTTGTGTATGCTATGTTTGTCTCTATGTCCATATCTGAGTGTACTTTGTGTACTTTGTGAATTATTCGGTTAATTTTTTTTATTAATTACTTCTAACTTGTCCATGAGTTCAATTTCCTCTTACACAGTGAGATGAAGATAATATTTTAATTTGAGTGGCAATCCTATGAGTAAGTCATATGCACAACACAACTGTGGTGCTGTCTTCATTCTCATAACATTATAGGTGCAATATCTGCAAAAGACACAAGTGCTCATCAATCTCCTGTAATGTCATGGTGCTGCCTTCAACTGTAAGTAAGAATTATTGCAGATGTAGCATTTATCTATGGAGTAGGAGAAATAAAACAATTAGAGCATAGGATCACCAGCCTATAATTCACACCACCAAAGGAACTAGGATACAAGGTATATTCTAAGAGATTCATATATGGTATCTCACAAAAGGAAGAAGGGACAAGTCCCCTAGAGCACATTTTAAATGGATGGCAGTGAATAGAGGGAGAACTAAGAGAAAGAGAAGTGGAGGACAGGAATGCACGTGAATCTAGGAAGATAGAGTCAGGGTAGGTATAGAAGACAAAATTCAGAGAGGGGTGAGGGAGGGAGGAGAGAACATAAAAAAACATTATTGGTTTGAAGAGAAAACTGAACATAAAGAAAGTCTGACTCCAACTAACAATTTAAGCAACTGTGGAAAGGTTTCCATAAATGTCCTTCCCTGATAGTGAGATAAAAATCTAACTTATCCATCATCATGGAGCCCTCATCTAGTTCCTGTTAGAAACAGAAGCAAATACTCATAACTAAACACTTAGTCAAATTAAAATCCAGATGCAGAGAGGCAGGAGAAGACCAGGCTGCAGAAACACAAAGAGACAGCTGACCTGAACTAGGAGGAGCTACTGCCCCCTCCAGACTGATAGCTGGGAATCCAGCATTGGACTCACTCAGACCCCCTGAACATGGGTCTCAGCTAGAAGGACTGAGCAGTCTAGGGAATCTCAGACAGTGGAACCAGGATCTATTCCTGGTGCACAAATAGACCTTGCAGACACATTCCCTATGGAGGGATACTCCGTTTGTCTAGAGACAGGAGAGAACTCCTAGTCCCAACACAAAATGACTTGACAGATTTACATGACCCGCATGGATGGCCCTATATGTGGAATTGTGGTGGAGGAATGGGAGAGGAGGGTGGTCAGGGTGCATGTGTGGGTGGAGAAAGGGTAATAGGGAGGGAGGTATAATGGGAGGAAGGGAGGTGGAACTGAGATCAGCATGTAAAATAAAAAAATAATAATAAACAATTGGAATATAGTTTTCTGTTTTTAGGAAAAAAGAAATAAGGTTATAATATGGAGTCATGGGTGAAGGGGATAATTTTAGCATTGATGAGTTTATCAGATTGTGAATTTGAAATCATAAATGTTTCTTTACATACTCAGGTGAGTTTTCTTTGACTGTTTCATTAGAGCCACAAGGATGGAGCAACTTAAATGCAGTTTTATGTTTGGATATTTTAATATCTAACACTAGTGTTATGAAGGTCCTTTTCTATTTGTATAGGTTAGAGTTCTGCTAAACATATCCTGCAAAAATTCATGAGCATTGGCCTTTCAGCTGCAGTATTACTCATCAAGGATACCTAATATCACAGAGTATAGTGTATACAAATGCTATTCTAGACAATTGTTGGTGATTTTCCTCCCTTAAGAATTAAATCTTGGTACTAAAGGGATTAAAAAAACCTTAGGTTTTTCCAGATATTTACTAGTCGTGTCTCCTCTGAAATAGGAGACATCCCAAATTTTTCAAGACCTTATCTGTCTTCCTGACTCTGAGAGATATGCATGTCAGGGATCATTTTCTACTGCCTGAGAATTGCTAATTGCATCTGTTTTAGTACATACATTGGAAAACTCAGGGAATCAAAATGAACTTCTGAAATGAACATTAGGAGAGAGCTTTTATTGAGAGAATTTCTAGTGAGAACTTTTGGTGAGAAACTTTTGAATAGAACTTTAAAGTAACAGCTTCTTTAGAGAAAAGACTAAAGAGCTATGACAAGAACCTATTTGCTTTGATTCATTTTCTTTCAACATCAGACATTTTTAGCCCGCTTTACCTGCTTGCTGTGTATCCTCTGTCCTGGAAAGTAGGAGGACACCAAGGTTGGAACACAGATATACTCAATGTGTACAGCTGAGTATTATGTCATTGTGTGAATGTCCAACATTTTATTTATCCATTTGTCAGTTGAGGTCCTTCTAGTGTGTTTCAATGTTCTGGCAGTTACATTTAATTCTTCTACAAATATTCTCGCAGAATTATTGTGAAACCTTATGGGTGTATACCAAAGAGTTTTAATGCTGGGTCTTGAGGTAGATTGATTCTGATTTTTCTGTTAAACTGTTGTATTTATTTACAAGGTGGCTATACAACTTTGCACCTTCACCAGCAATAAAGAAGTGTCACTCTTAGTCAAATCCTCTCTGATATAAGCTTTAAACAATATTTCTGCTGTTATCCATTGTAATTAGTGTAGAATGGAATCTCAGAGTTGTTTTCATTTGATTTGTGTGCTGTCTAAGTAACTTGTGCAATTCCTTAAGTGTCTATCCAGAATTTTAATTTCTTCTGTAGCAAATTATATGTTGTGATCTGTACCTCATTTGGATTAGGTTTTTGGTATTTTGATGCCTAGTTTCTTGGGTTACTAATTTAATTTTGACATCTTCCTTTGCCAGAAATTGGGTTGATGAAAATATTTATGTAGTCACCTGAAAAGTTAAGATACTCATTTATTGTGATGACTTTGACAACAATCTGTTATGCACAACTGCATAAACTTGCCATTCATAATATTTCCAAATCACAAAGTAAAATTTATTTTATTTGAATCAGTCAACATTGTCCTTTTATCCTGTGGCCTAAACCCAAATATAGTATTCATATTATAATGTAATGAGTGCAATATTTTAATAATATATAAATTGAATGGTTTAATATATCTATATTATATTTTCTTGTTTTATATATCAATCCCACTTCCCTCTTCCTTCCTCTCTCCCATGACCCCTGAAGACCCTTACTTTCCTTCTACTCATACTTCACAGGAATGTGATGCCTTCCTGGAGGGGATCATCAAAATCTATCAAGTCAATTGTAGTAGGGCATCGGTCATTCCTCCTGCCTCTGGGATAAGGTAGTATCCCTCCATGTGGAAAGTGATCACAATGTCTTTTTCTGAACTATGGACACATCCTGTTTCCACTGTAAGAGGCCCCTTAGACAGCTCAAGCCATCTAACTGAGAACAGAGTTAAGGGAGTCTGAGTCAGTATAATTCTGATTTCCCAGATATCAATCTGGGAGCCCATGACCTCCATGTTCATGTCAGCTGTCTGTGTGGGTTTCTGTAGCCTGGTTTTTACCATTTTTATTATCATTCCTCCCTCTCTGCGAAAGGATTTCAGGAGTTTGTCTCATTGTTTAGTTGTAAGTGTCTGCTTCTGTATAAGTCATATACTAGATGAGGACTCTATGATGGCATCTAAGTTAGTCATCAATCTCATCATCAGGGAAAGGGCATGTAAGGTAGCTTTTCATCTCTTGCTCAGATTGTTACTTGTGGCCATTTTGTAGGACCCTGGATATTTCCCTACTGTCATTTCTCTCTTCAAACATAAAATCTTTCCCTCTTTTATGCTATCTCTTTTTATCTCATCTAATCTACTAACTCAATAATGCTTCTCACACATGTGTTCCTTACAATGTATATGTTTCGCTGTTTTATCAAAAATCAGGTGTTCAGAGGTGTGTGAATTAATATCAGGATTTTTGATTTGATTCCATTCATATTCCTGTCTATTTTTTGTGCCAATATGAAGCTGTATTCAGGACTAAAGCTCTACAGTAGAACTTGAATTCAGAGAAGGTGGTGCATCCTGAAGTTCTTTTATAGTATAGGGTGGTTGCGGCTATCCCATGTCTTTTGTTTTTTTCATATAAATTTGAGTATTAAGATTTCAAGGTCAGTAAAGAATTTTTATTTTGATATGGGATTGCATTGAATCTATAGATTGCTTTTGGCAAAAATGCTATTTTTACTGTTTATCCTACCTATCCAAGAGCATGGGAGATCTTTCTATTTTCCAGTATCTTATTTAATTTCTTTCTTTAAAGACACAAAGTTCTTGCTATATAGGTCTCTCACTTCTTTGGTAAGTGTTACCTCAAGCTATGTTATGCTCTTTGTGGCTATTGTAATGGTGATTTTTCTCAGATTTCTGTCTAAGCCCCATCATTGTCTATATATAATAGAATAGTAATTTGGGAGGGGTTAATCTTGTATCCTGCTAATTTGCTGGATGTATTTATCAGCTGGAGAAATTTTTGCACATATGTAAACTATCATATGATCTGCAAATAGAGACAGTTTGACTTCTTCCCTTCAAATTTGTATCCCATTGATCACCTTTTGTTGTCTAATTGCTCTTGAAATAAATATACATATAATATTGTGGATTTGCAGAGAGATTAGGCAGCCTTGTCTTATTCTTGATTTTTGATGAATCACTTAAGCTTCTCTGAATTCAGTTTCACATTGGCAATTGGAAGGAGGAAAGCTTTATCAACAAATGGTAATGGGACAACTGGATGATGGTGCTTAGAAGACTACAAATATACCCACATCTATTGCCACAAGCAAAACTGAAGGGATACTGGATCAAAGACCTCAACATAAACACAGCCATACCAGATATTTTAGAAGAGAAAGGACAGGTAAACTCTAACAGAAGATTGCTTCCTGAATATAACATGAGTAAAAGAGATCAACTGAGATCAAAAATTAATAAATGTAAACTCCTGAAACTAAGAATCTTCTGTAAGGCAAAGGACATATTCAACAACACCAAATTGCAGCACAGGACTTGGATAAGATGTTCAATAACCACCCATTTTACAGAGAACTCATCTACAAAATATACAAATAACACGAGAAACTAGTCACCGAAACATGAAAAAATTTTATGAAAAAGTTGTGGTACAGAACTGAATAGAGAATTCCAATAGAGAGAACCAAAATGACGGAAAGACACTTAAGAAACTGCTCAACATCCTTAGCCATCGGGGAAATGCAAATAAAAACAACTCTGAAACACTATTTTAGTCCTGACAGAATGGCTAAAATTATGTACTAACTTTTCAATAGATATCTCACTAAGGAGCTTTTTCATTATTCTTCTTAGCTTTTCTAGATGTTGATTTAATTTGTTGAAATACCAGAGGGAGATGATTCTGAGATTAGAACCTATACCACACCTGTGGTCTCTATATATTTTCATATTGAATCATGTTCACTCTGTGTTACAAGATGTTTTCTAGTTGCACATGCTACAAAATAGTATGTAGGCAGAAATGATGCAGACAAGTGTGAATGAATATAAAAGAATATGACTGAGAAAGAAGAACTACTTCAATCACATTCATAGTCAGAGAAAATCATGATGTTGGCAATTGGCTTTCTGTTTATTGCTGTTACTATGGTTAGTTATGTTTCTGTTAACTCTGATATCTCCAAGTGTTAAAACATGATTATATTTTATGTTTATATAAGGACTTTTTTGCAACTAGTGAGATCAAAATATGATTTTTCATTTTCATGGGGTCACATTCATAAATTTTTATATATTGAACAATCCCTGCATCAGTGGAATGAAACCTATTTGGTCATGGTGGATTATTTCTTTGATGTGTTCTTGAATTTTATTTGCTAGTATTTTATTGAATATTTTTGCATCAATGTTCATGAGAGATGTGTACCAAGTTAATTGCAGTCTCATGAAAAGCATTTGGAGATGAACATTCTGCTTCTATTGTGTGAAACAATTTGTATTAGTATTAGCTCTTCTTTGAATATCTGGTAGACGTCTGCACTGAAGGCATTTGGCCCTGGGATTTTTGGTTAGGGGACTCTGACGATTACTTCTATTTTGATAGATAGATAGGTATATTTAAGTTGCTTGTCTGTTCTTGATTTAATATTGGTAAGTGATAGCTATCCAGAAATTTTACATTTCCTGTGAATTTTCAAATGTCGTGGAGTACAGGTTTTCAAAGTATGACCTGATTTTTTTTTTTTTTTTTGGATTTCCTCAGTGTCTGTTCCCTTTTTCATTTCTTCTTTGTTGATTTGCAAATTCTCCCACTCCTATTTGATTAGCCTGGATATATTTTGCCTATATTGTTGGTTTTCTAAAAAATAAATCAAGTTTTTGTTACTTTGATTCTTTATATTTTTTCGTAGTTTCTACTTAATTGATTTCAGTCCTGAAATTGATATCTTCCTGGCACCTATTTTTACAGAGTGTACCCCTTGAAATTTTGGGAAGCTTTCTCTGTATCAGAACCTTTATTTTACTGGTTTCAGTCACTGAAATATACCTGTTCCCAAAATCTAGAAGAAACCCATGTCTAATAGAAACAAAATGTATGTAAGACAGAAGACTTGGAAAATGAGGAAAAAGGATAACAGTCATGGAGTCAAGGATGGAAAAAATCTGTCAAAAAAGACAATCTGGACCTGAGACCCTAAATAAAGGACAGAGATTCTGGGCACTATGTGTGCTTTCCAAAAGATGGTGTGGGTGCTGCTAGGGATGTTCAAGACAAAGAAATGGTGGCGGTGGTACTGTGCTTACAGTAGCATGGGTAATTCCGCCCATACAGCCAGTGTAGGACAGGATGCAGTACACTCAAACCCTAATTCTGCCTGACATGGCCACTCTGGACTCAGGAGACTGAGTTTCATGGGCACACAAAGCTAAGCCCATGGTGCCTGGACCGGGTCACCTGGACCCTTCTTCCTCCAAGAAATCTGTGCCAGGAAGAATTTACTAAACCTGCTTAGGTCCTGGGATCCAACACTGAGAACTCCTCCCTAGACCAACTCCAGGAATCACAGAGAAATATCAGGGCATGTTGGCATGTTCTAAAAATCCCAGAAAAATACCAAGACATGTTGGCATGTCCTGAAAATCCCTTCTTTTTGAAAAGGTAGTGTACCCAGAATGACAGCTTACAAAGTATGTTGTAGTTCACTCCCTCAATCATTGCGAAACCAACAACAAATACTAAAAAAAGCAGAAAACTAACAAATCTGATTGCATCACACTCCAAAATAACCACCAATCTACCAAGGATGTCCAGAAGTTAAACACTTGTACTGTTGCAAAAATTGAATACCAAGGGGTGTGGAGGGACAGGGTGTGGTAGATAGATAGGGGTCACAAAAAGAGGGATGTAGACACAAACAATGGAGGAGGTAGATATGAAGTTGGACAGATACATGGCAAGCAGAACTTGTATGTGCAATATCAGGTGCTTTGGTGTTGGATAGTGGTTTTACACACAAGTTGGTGATTTGTCCTGTTATGTTTATTGACAGTTGTTTTTTTCTACTTGTGTCTGGTGCCCTGGAGAGAAATAATGAGGGAACGTTGAGGGCTTCTTGTAGGGACACCAGGAATTTTGTGGGAAGTTCCTTTGCAAATTGTTTATTATCCCTAGTTGTTTAATTTTCCTTTACTCGGACCACCTGAATCTGTGTCTGTGTGGGCCTATGCCATGCTGTAGATAGATGGCTTTCTATAAAATATACAGAAGGTTCCATATATGTGTGGGATTGGAGGACTTTGGAGAAAGTAAAGACAAGTTTCATGAGTAGTGAGGGAATGACAGGGGATAGCTTTTAACAGAGCTTAAAGTTTCTAAGACTATTTGTCTGGTGATCCCAGTAGATGGTTAATTTGGGAACCCTTAGCCAAGCCCTAATTTGCAAGGCAGAAAGTGAGATGGGATATTAATTCTTTCAATGGGTCCCTGTGTCCACATCTAGGAACTGGGACAACTGACACCTGAGACAATGTCATGGTCATAGCTCATTGGTGGTACCTGCTGCAGTTGTTATGGGGCAGCATTCCATATGCACCCTGATGGTTGTGTATCATGAGCATGAAGCACAAATATTCTCATGTACATTCTCCTTTCTAATCTGTACATCATGAAATTGTACTACTCATGAATGCACATATTTGCCTAGAATTTGGCTTTTGTCCATTCCAGAGAAGCTGTCTTCCGTGGGAAGTCAGTGCTGAGTTTAGGACCCTATTGAGATATGTTGTCCTCACTCTCATGTCACATGCCCAACTTCCTGTATGCCATCTACTCTGTGACACCACAACCCCACTCTCCTATCAGGTCTGTGGTAGCTTGGCATGCCACTTACAGGTTGGCTGCCTTGACGTGGTTGTTTGGTTTCACCCAGGGTGCAAGTCCTGCTTGATATTTACAGTGGTTTTCTGGGTCTCTAGAGACAAGAATGAGGCTGCTATATTTCTGAAGGTGGGAGTTGACTTTCCTAAATGCATGGCTAGACACAAAGAGGACAACAGACAGCCCTGGTGCAAAAATCCATGAGTTTGTTCTTGAGGTTCCTCCTCCATGATCCATAATGTTATTAGGTTCCTGTAGACATCTCTTATTTTCTCCAGCAGGCAAGCCTGTGAGTTTCCTTGTGCTTTCAACATGTGTCATTCACAGGATTGGCACATGTCAAAGGAAGTGTGTCTCAACTGAGTGCAGTGGAATTCCCCAGTGAGGTTTGTGATTCCCATCTTTCCACCCCACCTTCACTCTTCACAGCCCCTGGGTTCTACTCCTTGCATTTTTTCTAGAGGTCAATCTCTGATTAGTCTTGGGCAGTAGAGTGTTGGTGGCTTTGTGAAGAACAGTGTCATAGGGTGGAGATTGCTGTTGAGTTGGAAAGGGCTAATGAAGTTTATACCAACGACTCATGGACATTTTCATTCTCAGTGCACTACAGTCAATAAGCTGAAAAGGGTTTGTATATTTTGCATGCCCCTGTTCATTTCTAGACCTGTTTGTTGAGTGCCTAATGGCACCGTCGCAGTCCTGGCCCCATAATAGTAAAGTGCTTCCCCTGCAGGCTGCTTGGCCCAAGAGAGGACTAGGAGGAAGAAGCAAACAGGTGCTCTGAACATGGCACCACATACTTGGCATTTTAGTAACAGGAAAGTCATAATCTAGGGTCCTAGAGCTGCTATATTTTTCAGGATCACATAACCTTTCTATGGGATTCGGTATCCAGGGCTATATCTGGCTGCATGTGGGGACATGTCTAGGCCACCACCCACACTGTTCATAGGGACACCCTGGGATGCCTTAGTTTTTGCCCGAGCCTCCCAAGTAATAGCCACACCTCACTTCTAAGGACAGTCTCCTGCATCTGTCACCTCTGCTCAGGGTCTCAATACAAGGTAGCCATTATGGTCCCATTCCTGCCATTCCTTTAAATCCTTCCCTACCCTTCTTACTTCTCTTCATAAGCAAGGCTGCCTCTCTGGCTTTACTTGGGTTTTCTTTTAGACATTATTTTATCCTTGAGCTGGGCTGCAAGCATAATATAGAAAAAGTTTTCTTCTGTAAAGTCAAATCTTCAGAACCCTAGAAGTGGTCAGGGGTGGTCACCACAAAATTGATACTGTGCAACCTGGTTTTGTATACCTAATAGATTCTGAGCAGATGCATAATATGTTTTTGTGTGAAAGGTGGTCAAGGTTTGTCAGGCAGTACTTAGGTACCATCCAGGACAGGCCAGTTTTCACTGGCCCTACCTTCCCCAGCAGGCTTCCTCTCTACTACACAGGGCACCAAAACAGGTGCCAAGCTCCTGCATTTTCCTAAGTATCTCACCATGCCATAAACCCAGAAAGAACCTCCATAGTAAATTTTTGAAAAGCCCCTTATCTTGCTCTACCTCACATAGATATCATCTCAATTGTAAAAATAATTAGAGAAGAGTCTAAAATTACCACGGGGAAATACATTGGGTCATTTAGTCTATCTCTGTCCTTCACTCTTCCACTCTCTGTCTCTCTCTGTCTCTGTCTCTCTGTCTCTCTCTGTGAGTGTGTGTATGTGTTCCTCTGTATGTTAGTGGTAGTTCTTTTGTCTTTGTTTATTATTTCTGTGTTCTATGGATAGGTAGCTAGTTCTTAGAGAGTCAACAAATAGTCTTTGAGAGATACCAGTGTCTAAAAGTTATTCTTTTCATCTGAGATTTGAACAGGATAAGTAGTTGGCATATAGGGGAAACTTTATATGGCTCAATGCTTTAGCTCCAGCTCAAGTGGGGACAATATCTGGTGAGGTACTGGTCTATGTGTGTGTGTGTGTGTGTGTGTGTGTGTGTGTGTGTGTGTGTGTGTGTGTGCGTGTTTCTTTGTGCCTGCATGTGTGTGTTGTCTGTACTTGTGACTTTGTGGATCAATCCACTCTATGAGAAACAAATGGGAGTTGGTAGAACCGTACATTTTAGAGAAAAATATGGCATTTCTAGGAATTCACAACTCCTCAAACATGCAACAGCCCCGGAGATCTCCCTTTGTACCCTCCAGCAGATACACCAGGAAACTGTTTTGAAAGGCAGAGTGGGAATAGATTAGACAAGATGGTTATCGGGCCCAGTGAGTGGTTTTATTCAAGGGCCCTCTTGGAAGATCTCAGCATTCTGCAACATGGCTTCTCTAGTCTCTAAGGCTTTTCAGGAGACCAGCTCTCTTCCCAGTACTGAGAAGAAGATCCATACCAAATATGGTATGTCTAAACATAGAGTCCTAGATGCACTGGCTGACTTTCATTAGACTATATATAGGAGCCAGGGATAGAGGGAAACACATATAGAAGAGGTTCATCTGTAAGAAGAAAGATAAATACATGATTAGACAATGTGAGATTTTACAATTTAGATGATTTGTGTGGGATGGTATTTTGCATGCAGAGTAATGTGCTGTTCATTTTTGTCTATGTACACTTGTTTCTGTTCCATGTGTCTGTGTTTTGGGTGCTGGGGGGAAAGGATGAAGGCACCTCAAGGGTTTCCTCTTCAGACACATGGAATTTGGTGGCATGTCCCAGAAGATAATGTGAGTGAGTATGTGCTGCAGACCTCCTGGTATCACAATCTGGTATTGCTTATTTTCCCTTGCTATGTAGCTTGCTATGTAGCTTACCTGAATTCTGCCACTTGAACTACTAAGAGGTGTCTGAATCCCCTGCATTCTAGACCTGGCTAAAGTAGATGTAAGTCCACAGATGATACAGAAAACTCTATGTCTGATGGGAAGTTGAGGACTTATGAGAAGGAAGAGTTTCTTGAGTGGAGCCTGCTCAGGTTAGAGTGTGGAAGGATTTTGAGAAGGAAAGCTTGTGGTGTTTGAGATACTATGTTTATAATGCATGAAAGTCACTGGAAATCAAAATAGCAAAGCATCCATATTTTTTATTTGTAGATTCTATGTGGTATTGGTGCATATTTTCTCTCAGGATACAAGATTAAAGTGGATATTTGTTAGTTAATGTCACACTGATTCTAAGATATTGCTCCAGTCTTGAAATAAACAGCTCTCACAAATGTGATCTCTGAAACTTGATCTCATGCCTATAATCCAAGAACTAGTAATGTGTAAATGGGTGTGATATGGAGAAAGCAGGACCCCAGGAGACAGGAATTGCATTTCATCTGAGTAAAGGTATTGTCTAGTGCCTTGAATGTTTTGTTTCTCTGATATGCAACTTGAAATTTGAACCCCAAATTCTGTCATGGGGGTCTTTTGTTGTTGTTGTTGTTAGCCAGTGATAGCTCAGAATGCTTACATGGTAACACCTAGTAGATTATTATTGTATGAGCCCAGGTTCAGGGCTGTTGATGCAAAGGGGCAATTGATTTAGACTGTTTAATCTTTCCATGAGCCCTTTACCACAACTCATGGATATCCAGTATCCCAGGCCCCACAGTGGCCACTGCTGCAGAAAATGTCAGGCAGCATCCAATTGAACCCAGATGGCAGGTCACTATGAACATGAAGACAAAGGTTTCCTGAAGCCTTTTTCATTTCTTATCAGAACATGAGACCACAGTCCTGAAAAGCTAGAACCTTCACAGTTGCACCCAACCTCGACCAGAAAGGAAGATGAAACTTCAGGAAGATCTTCTTCATGCAGTTTATTGAGGATGCTTAAACATGCTTCTTCTGACCCCAGGAAAAAGTCTGCACAGGCTTAAATCCCCTTGTGCCAACCAACCCCGGTGAGCCATGTGGACCCTTCAGAGAGTCTACTCTAACATGGAAGCAAACAGGTTGAACAAGCTTAAACAAATAAGGATTTGTTTATGCCAGAGTGTGCTCACCATCAGGAAGGTGGAAGGTGGAAGCCAGTGCCATCTTTAAGGTGCAGCACTTCCCAGCTCTCTACACCTCACAAGTTCACACAGCTTTCTACCATTTTCCCTGTGTCCAGTCCAGAGCAACCTTCTGCCAGGAAGAAAGTCAATGAAGTGCTCCGGGTCTTATTGTGATTAGTGCTCCTTTCCCCTTTGTCATTTGCCCAATTTCCCTTGTGTCTTGTGCTCTGGGACTCTACTATCCTGCTGCCTTACCAGCCTTACTGCGAAGGATACATCTTGGTAAGAAGCTTTGACAGAAAGTTTGGTTTTGCCCTGGTTGGAAGGCTAAGATATTCAAGTCCTGTCTTGTTGCTTGAGTATTCACCTGGGTCTATAAAATAAGGCGATAGCACTAGAAATATGAATGTGATGGGAGGTCAACATCAAAATATCGTGGCTTGGTGCCTTGATAATACCCCTCAACCCCTGCTCACCAAGTCCATGAATTTTGTTTTAGGCTCCTCCCATATGGTCCAGATTGGCATAGAATTCATTTAGGCTTCCTTAAGAGAGAAAGGAAGTCGCCCGCCTTGGCTTCCCAATAAGACAACCACGTGGAAATACTTAGATAAGTAGGAATGGGTTAATAATTAAAGCAGAGCTAGCCCATTAACAATAATGGTAACTGACCAACAGGATTGTATCAAATATAGAGTCTCCTGCGTGTTATTGGGGGCTGGCCCGCCAGACCAGTGGCGGGCAGGCTGGCCAGAAAACAACAAGCTACAGATGGCGCCCAACGTGGGGCCATGGCGGCAGGACCCGCTGTGGCCAGCAGGAATAACCTGCTGTAATATATACCAGGATTGTATCAAATACAGAGTCTTTGAGTGTTATTTGGGGCTGGCGCGGCTTTGGGCCCAGACTGGCGGGCTGGCGGGCTAGCGGAAACATACACGCTAGAGATGGTGCCCAACATGGGGCCATGGTGGCAGGACCCGCTGCAGCTGGCAGGAATAACCTGCTGTAACATATTGGTGTTAGAAGCGGGATTGAGAACTTTCGCTTAAAACTTAACAAAAGCTTAAAAAATAGTTTTTAGAAACAAGGGAACGGAGACTAGCAAGACTTCTTAGTAGCAGCACTTTCTCGGTCAGATTTGTTTAGCTGTAGAAAGAGTTGTGTGGCTCCTTTAAGGGAGGTTTCCAAAATTAGCATAAGCGGCAAAAAACTGCCTAGCATTTAAAGAGCTCTGATAACAATTCATTGCTGTGTACGAGAGCTGCAATGAAGGTTTCCACTGTGTTTTAAAAAATATGCTGGCTTGGGAGAGAAAAAGAAACAGGATACAATGGTTTAAAAAAGAAAAAAGGAATTAAATGGATGGCTATGGTAGCGCACGCCATTAATCCCAGCACTAGGGGGATGGATGCAAGCAGATCGCTGTGATTTCAAAGCAAACCTGGTATGCACTGAATTCCAGGACAGATAAAAGTTACACAGAGAAACCCTATTGCGATTTAATAAGGATCAGGATAAACAATTAGGCCAAACAGAAGTTTATTAAGGGAGAAATAACTCACAACATAGGCAGATGCACGCGGCAGGTTCCAGCAGATCCTGAGCCTTCCAGCGTCCACCACCCAAAAGGGGGGCCTGACCCATTCCCAACCTTTTCTCCCCGCTCCCATCTGGTCCTGTCTCCACCCCAATGGGCATGGCCTAAGCCACAGGTGCAGACAAGGTAAATATCTCGCTACAATTCCCCTTTTAGTCTAAAGAAAAGATTTGGGTTTGATACAAAACTATATACAAAACAGTGAATAACAAGTGTGTTCTAAGAAAAGGAAAATTGAGAACAAAATGACCTACATATCTAGTCCTAGGATGAAGACATAACGGAGTTTACAATAGAGTTATCCTAAGCTAGAAAGCTTAAGCCTAGTACCTAATCTATCTAACTAGGAAGAGAGAATAATAGTTGTTTAATAAGAGATGGTTTAATCTACAACCTCATCAAGACCTGAGAAGGAAAATAGCAATACTAGGCTAGACAGGAAGTGTGGATGGGCAACTTCCAAAAGATGCCTTGAAGACAAAAACAGCAAGCTCCTGAACAGTCACCCAAGTTCTCAGAGCAATGTTGGTACAGCCAGTTTTGGCTAAGGCCAAGAGTACCTGACAGATCACAACAAAAGCAGGGAGGAAGAAAGACTGTCTTACCCTGATTTGGCAAGGTTCAGCAGTCTTCTGTTTGTCTCCTGCAAGCACATAGGACCGCATGTCCAGATCAGTTGTCAAGGTAGGGGCAGTTCCTTGCCCAAGAGGCCATGGCCGAAGTGAGGGTGAACTCCAGAAGGAGCAACGACAGTGTCCAACATACTTTCGGGAAAGTGCATGGTGCTGTCAGGAGCAACAGTGTCTCATGTCAACGGAGTACTGATATTAAAACATTTAAATGCTGTGTTCTGCAGGTCTATGAAGTGATTGGAGATTAAGCATCTATTGCTGACTAATCTCATAAGCAAAGGAAACACGGGTGAGGATGATCTGTAATACTCAGGAACTTAGCTAAAAACCTGATTAAAACTTCCTTGAGTAAAGCAAGGATACACACCTAAAAAATATAATTATGCACATGTAAATTCCTAAAGTAGAGGTAGAGTAGAAATGTCTAGACATGAGGGCAGCAAGATAAATATCCTAAATTGTATCGATATACAAAATGTCTTGAATGCAAACAAAGTATATATACATAGAATATAGCGAGAATAATGTGCATAAAACATAAATGGAAAGATTTCACATGATATGGCAAAATATAATATACAATTCTTCCAGTACATAGATTACCACAGATAAGAATATATAACAGTATAAGCTGAAATACTAATATCTCACTCTTACTAAACAATTCACAAGAAGGTAGGCCAATCTACCTATATCATTCTATTACCTTTCCCAACCATACCCTATTCCTGTCTAAAAGAGATAACCAAGTCTAAATATCACTTTCCATACCCAACCCCAAGTAACTAAAACCAACCCTATGAAGATGAATATTATCCCTAAATTCCAAGAGTGGGGAGAGGGGTGTCATTATCTTAAGATTATTCCCTGCTGAAATGGGACGATGATTGCTCCATGGGATCCTGTAGGAAGAAAATATGTTTAGCAACCAATTTTTTTCAACAGAATTGGCTGTGACATATGTAGGTATTCATAGTGTGCCCGAAAATGCTTGACTGGAGTTCTATTTGGAACTCTGGCCAGGTTGTAATAAGAAGGTGCACCATTACAGCTAGCTAGTCAGGAGTTGTCTTGAGCAAAGCAGTCCCAAACCAGTTAAAGGGTGAAGTTTGTAGTTCAGATGCATCAGGGTGAGTAGAATGGAAATGTCCATTTGGGGCCCCATCTTCCTTCCGGAGTGTTCAAGGATTGCTGTTGGGAACTGTTATTATTCCTTGTGGAAAACTTAAATATCAATATCAAAGTAAAATTTTCAAGTTTTACGGTATGCATTAGGGGAAAGGCAACAATAAGCATTAACATGTATAAGAGAAAATAAGGATTTCAGAGAGAAAAGTGCATATAAACATATGAGTCCTTAGATTTTGTTTTCTTCTGCCTTACATCAATTGGCTTCTTGATATAAAGCAGAAACTGTGAATTCAATCTTAACAACATGCTTGAATTTATAGAAGGAAAGCCAAATCCAACTCCAAAGCCAGCATTGATGTATATGAATCGGGACTACAGGAATACCAAATAGTAAAGAGAAATAGATTTCCATATAGAAACAGTTTATTAGACTTAAATATTTTTACCATAAATCAGATTACTCTTCACTAAATGATTCTTTCTGGAGAGCTGTCTTCTGTAGGTACCTACATGTTCCTTGTCTCTTGGTTGTTAAAAGAAATGCTGCTAATTCAATTTATATATTTTAAAAATGCTTTGACTCCAAAATTTAAGCCTAAGGACAAGTTACTGGGGGAAAGGATTTCTATTTTTGTTTCCACAGAAAATGAAAAGCTGTGGATTCTTTCCAGACTTATATGGTTTGATCAAGCCAGACCCCCTGAAACAATGCCCCAGATGATCCAACATTCAAAGCAGTTGAGACAAAGCCTTGCAGACTACTGCCAAGATTTCTGCATCTTCTTTGGACCCCCTGACAGCGCCCTCTACCAGCAGGAAGTAGTTTTGAAAGAACGATGCCCAAATTCACAAATATTGTTTATAAATGTTTGTTTTCATTTAAATGGACTTGGTTATAAATAGCTATAACCACAAATAATCTTTTTAAAGGTAAAAAAGGAATTTTGGTATAGATATGAATACTTTGCTTTGAAATGGATTTTCTTTTATGGATACAATTTAAGGTCAATTTTGTAATATGTATATTTCACCTCTTGTTTAGGTATTGTGTTTATATTGCTCATTTAGAAATGTAATGTATAATTTAATACAGATTAGAGAGTTAATCTGATAGTCAAAACTTGGAGTTAAGTTAGTTAGGATTTCTAGATATACAGAGATGTATTTGAGATTAATAGGCATTCTTCAAACCTTTCAAAGACCAACAGAATATGGCATTTAAAATGATTTAGGGTTTTTCTTGACAATGAGGCACAACTGCTCCTGGTAACACCACCTAGAGAGGAAAGGAAGATGGGCATCGAAGAAACACATTATGAAGTTTGCTTCTAATATGGAAATACTAGCCTTTTGGGCAAGGTACTGCTCTTCTGGGCTGTTTGACTTTATGTTGTAGAAACTGGACATGCAGGACCCATAAAAAGGTGACTGCTGATGCAAGATGGACATTGCTACAGGATTCCTTCTTCATGGAAGAGGCTGCCAGAGAGCCAGACAGTCTACAGGACACAGAGAAAAGTTTCCTGCTTTGTTGAGGAGTCTGGACACACACTATGGCCTATCGGCTGAAGATGGAACATTATAGAAGAACTTCAGGTGACTGATTAGGCAATGAGTTGTCTCTGTCATTTCTAGAGTTTATATATTATCCTTCTATGGTCTTTGAAGGAGTGGAAGTCAGATAGTTATAGTTATAGTTTTCTTTAGTTAGGATTAAAGATAAGTTACATATAGGACTTTAGACTCATAAAGATAGGATAGTTGATATTTTCTTAAAGTCTTACAAACTGTTAATGGACTGAATATTGTTTACTGTGCTTCTTATTTGATAACTGTTGTATGGTATATTTTGCTATGTTAAGGTTAAACCCCTTTTATTTTAGAGAGAAAAGAGGAGATGATGGGAGATGTTATTCTGTATGTATGTTTCTCATACTGGTTAATAAAGCACTGTGGCCAATGAGATAGCAAGATAGGCAGGGCTAGGAGACAAGGCAGAAAGAGGAAGTAGAGGGAGGAGTTGAGATGTAGCTTGGGGAGGAAGGAAGACACCCGCTGCAGCTCCCCGATAAGACGACCATGTGGAAATACTTAGATAAGTAGAAGTGGGTTAATAATTAAGACAGAGCTAGCCCATAATCAATAATGGTAACTGGCCAACAGGATTGTATCAAATACAGAGTCTATGAGTGTTATTTGGGGCTGGTGGGGCTGAGGGCACAGACTCGCGGCAGGACTGTGAGGCCGGCAGGAAGGAACAACCTGCAGTAACAAAACCCTGTCTCAAAATATGAAAAAATAGAAGTAGAATAAATAGAGTAATAAAAAAGCCATGTAAAGATGGAAAACACAGAGAGATTTTGGATATTATAGGCGCTTCTGTTGTCTTTAAATAATTTGATTGCTGAGAAAATAACTGCTGATAAAAGAAATGCTGCTAGATTAATTCAATTTATATATTTTAAAAATGCTTTGACTCCAAAATTTAAGCCTAAGGACAAGTTACTGGGGAAAAGGATTTCTATTTTTGTTTCCACAGAAAATGAAAAGCTGTGGATTCTTTCCAGACTTATATGGTTTGATCAAGCCTGACTCCCTGAAACAGTTCCCCAGGTGATGCAACATTCAAAGCAGTTGAGACAAAGCCTTGCAGACTACTGCCAAGATTTCTACGTCTTCTTTGGACCCCCATGACAGCGCCCTCTACCAGCAGGAAGTAGTTTTGAAAGAACGATGCCCAAATTCACAAATATTGTTTATAAATGTTTGTTTTCATTTAAATGCACTTGGTTATAAATGGCTATAACCACAAGCAATCTTTGTAAAGGTAAAAAGGGAATTATGGTATAGATATGAATACTTTGCTTTGGAATGGATTTTCTTTTATGGATACAATTTAAGGTCAATTTTATGGTATGTATATTTCTCCTCTTGTTTAGGTATTTTGTTTATATAGCTTATTGGAAAATGTAATGTATAATTTAGTACAGATTATAGAGAGTTACCTATGATAGTTAAAACTTAGAGTTTAGTTAGTTTGGATTTCTAGATATGCAGAGATGTATTTGAGATTAATAGGCATTCTTCAAACCTTTCAATGACCTACAGAATATGGCATTTAAAATGGTTTAGGGTTTTTCTTGAGAATGAGGCACAACTGCTCCTGATAACACCACATGCATCAAAAAGGAAGATGGACATTGAAGAAACTCGTTATGAAGTTTGCTTCTAATATGGCAAGACTATCCATTTGGGCAAGGTACTGCTCTTCTGGACTGTTTGACTTTATGTTGTAGAAACTGGACATGCAGGACCCACAAAAAGGTGACTGCTGATGCAAAATGGACATTGCTACAGGATTCCTTCTTCAGGGAAGAGGCTGCCAGACAGTCAGCCAGGACACAGAGAAACGTTTCTTGCCTTGTTGAGGAGTCTGGACACACACTAAGGCCTATGGGCTGAAGATGAAACATTACAGAACAACTTCGGGTGCCTGACAAGGCAATGAGTTGTATCTGTCATTTCTAGAGTATATATATTATGCTTCTGTGGTCTTTGATGGATTTGAAGACAGATAGTTATGGTTATAGTTTTCCTTAGTTAGGATTAAAGATAAGTTACATATAGGACTTTAGACTGACAAAGATAGGATAGTTGATATTTTCTTAAAGTCTTAGAAAATGTTAACGGACTGAATATTGTTTACTGTGATTCTTATTTGATAACTGTTGTATGGTATATTTTGCTATGTTAAGGTTAAACCCCTTCTTTTCTTTTAGAAAGAAAAGAGGAGATGATGGGAGATGTTATTCTGTATGTATGTTTCTCATACTGGTTAATAAAGCACTGTGGCCAATGAGATAGCAAGATAGCCAGGGCTAGGAGACAAGGAGGAAAGAGGAAGTAATGAGGAGGAGTCAATATGTAGCCCTGGGAAGAAGCAGGATGCCTGCCATGGCTCCCTGATAAGATAACCACGTGGAAATACTTAGATAAGTAGAAATGGGTTAATAATTAAGACAGAGCTAGCCCATAAACAGTAATGGTAACTGCTCAACAAGATTGTATCAAATACAGAGTCTATGAGTGTTATTTGGGGCTGGCGAGGCTTTGGGCCCAGACTGGCAGGCTGGCGGGCTGGCGGAAACATACATGCTACACCCGAGAGCTTCATGAGCCACCCTGCACCTCCACTACTATTGGGATCCATAACTTGCATCAGGTCTAGTTACTCATCCTTGGCCTATGGGCTGTTTCAGCTAACTTTTTGTTTGGTGTCTTCTTGAAGCAAAATGCAAGCTGATTGGAGATTTTGATTCTTTGAAAGGGGCAGAGAAATTGCACTCATGGCTTTTGCAGTTGGCATTCTCCATGTACCACTGCTGTCATGTAGAATGGTCTGTGTTTCCTTCCAGCATATACACTCTAAATAAGGCTACAGGCTACACAGGTTACTGTTGCTGGCACACAAAACCTAAGTGGATTTTCTGTAGGATCTTTGACCCAGGGGTGTCCTTGGAGAATCAGTGTCCTGGTATCAACTTGCCTTGCATTGGCACAAGTCATGCAGGCTCCTGTGCCCTGGGCATGCTATGTTTGGCACAATCAAGAGAAATCTTGGCAGGAATTTTGCATCCTGGGATGTATTTGGCTTTATATGGAAACTTTTCGAGCCTATTGTCCCACAAAAATTCTGCATCTCACTATTGTCCCTAGAAAGGCAATCAATTGGTTGTTAAACAGGGTCACTCCTTAGAAAATGCTTCCAATTAATTGTTTCTCAAATGCACCATATTTTATTTTCTGTAATTTTGGCAAGAATTTGGTCCTCAAGCTTGAGTCTCTAGAAACATGTTTGGGTTGAAATTTATACAGGTTTCTTATTCCCAATCAAGAGCAACACACCTCTTGTAGCAAAGTTCAGAGACTATTCAATTATAAGGTTACATTGAACCATGTAATATTTCCAGTATATGGTCCAGAAGATACAGAAACAAAATCTTTAGCACTGGATCAAGTATTCGAGTTACACATCTCTCAGTATGCTACAGCAACTTCTAGATATGGACAGTTTTGCATCAACCTCAGGGATTATTTTAACACCAGTTGCAACAGTGATGCACACTGCATTCACTTTTCCCAAGTGGTATTGACACCATTTATCCAAAAGTTATACAGTGTCATATAGGCTTACTTGGGAATCTGCTGCAGGAAATGATTAAAGATGAAGCAGCAAAGAAACAAACTGAAACTCTCAAAACCCAACCAACTCCTTTTCTCTGTTTCAGTCTACTGATGACAAGAAACAGTGAAAACCTCACCCTGTGGAAGATATTTTCAGAACTTAGATTTAAAAGTATTAAAGGATAGTGCATGCACCACAAAAACTCATTGGTCAGCTTACACATAGAGTGTAGCATATGACATAAGGTCAGTTATTTTGTGGTTCCAATAGACTTTATTGTACAACTTTTAAGAATAGGGCCCTGGCTCCACTGAAAGAATCTGAGCATTTCATTGTAGTTTCCAGGAACATATTATCTCATTGAGCATCTGGACCCATCGTAAACTGTAATTCATTAATGAAGTAGATATTTCCCTAAAAGTTTCAATACAGAAACATAAATACAGAACGACAGAAATATAAAATATGAGCCTTATGATAAAGCCACCCACTGTTAAATAGATTCCCTGAAATTTGTTACCAGTACAGGAAATTATTTCTGTATAAAGTGGAAATGACTAATATCAATTTGGAAATGCATTTCTTAGCACAACGTGCATTCTTCTGCAACCCCAGGATTAAACCTGCAATGTTTACCTCCTCATTGTTCAGAATTATGTTTTTGTCAATGGAAATAGGCCACAAAAGGGAGCACCTTTGTTCCTGTTAACTGTTTTCACTATGCCAACTTGCTATGAGTTTTCACTGGTGGTATTCTTTTTAATTCAATTGATTTATCAGCTTCTGTCTTTATGGCTTACATACATAGATCTTATCATCTATCATAAGATAATGTATTGCTGCACTGCCTAAAATAGATGCCAATCCAAAAGAGTGACTAACCAACCAAAAAAAAAAAAACATAAAACATTACATTTCAAAAAGCCCACTTTGCTCATTGCTTGCTTGCTTCTTGTGACCATAGTATAGCCAGAGAAATCGCAGTTTATTGCCAGGAAAAAAACAGTTGTCATCTCACATATGTAAGAATCTAATAAACATATCCATGTTAAACTCACCCCCTCCCACCGATTTGTTTATGTATATTCCATAAAATATATAAGCCTATGAATTGTTACTATGTTTATGTCTCCCAAGTATGCCTACCTAATATGACTGCACTAAATCTCACAGGTTAGTGAAGGCATTAGCATTCATGTACAGTAAATTGATGAGAATTTACATATATTTCCTAAAATCCAGTGTATATTTATCCAGTATGTGGACAATACTCTTTTTCCTCCACCTTACCTAGCCCCTATTGCCATACATAAAAATTTGTTCTTTGTTTTTCTTTTATCAAGGGGATTTGAACTTCTGCATAAATTTGTAAATAAGTCAGTAAATAGTTTAGGAAATAATTTTTCCAGAAAATGCTGAACACACACGAAAACAGACATACGCACAAACATACTGTGCCACACATAAAAACAGAGGGTTATTGTTGCTTTATCCTTGGCAAATAGCCCCTTATATTTTGACAGTGCATTACTATTTCAACCACTAACATGTGATCTGTAATGAATGAGTCAGCATAGGAAACCTTATGACTCTTGAAATCTTTAGTGATATTTTTGTAAAAGGAACATGCTCTGTAACTTTGAGGTATTCTATTCTCACTGTATCAATGAAAATTCAGGAAGTCCCTATGTTGATACCTACTTTCAAAATCATGTGGCATCTTATCATTGGCAGTATAATTCACTTGCATATTTGGTTGATGTCCACATGGCTTAAAGGTAATCTTCTTGTGTTTGTACACAACAATAGACAACTTCCTTGGGAAGTATAGATGTTCTTCCTTTGTCATCTATGATATATAATCTCTGGTATTTCGAGGCTTGAGTCTGTGTATAACATCTGTCATTGACTAGTTTTTGTTAATTTTTTTATCCTAGGGAGGGATAGTAGTTGTATCAATATTCTGATCCTTGAATAACTCTTTGATATCTATTGCATTAGAGAGATTTTACATTTGTCACTATAGAACAAACACGAATCACATACTCTGATGCTATTTCTTGAATTACCTGAAGGCAAGGTCTATGTTTCAACTAAACACTATATTATCAATCATTCCATATGTGATCATTCAGCATCATAAATGTAGGCTATCTTTCTATGAGAAAATGAAATGTTTCATTGTCCTTTCTCCACACTATCTAGAATAAACTTGAAATAAATTAGCCCCCCCCAAATAAGTCAGAAAATTGACGGTGATTGATACTGTAGTAACATGAAAATAGCATAGAAAGCTGGCCTAATGAAACATTTTTTATTTCATTGGGCTTAACATGATTTGATGAAATCATAGAAATCTCAGCAAGAGCTAATTTTGAAATACAGAAAACACTGATTCTTAGGTCTTTGTTGCTAAATGCCCACTGATAAAACCAAATATGGGGCATCATTCAAAGCTAAGGAGCACCTTACACACTGTGGATTACCTGAAGAAACATTGTATAACATGATAATATCAGTCAATGACCTTAATAATCACATCAACTATTGATGGATAGGTAGTAAAGAAGAAAAATCAAATAAGGTTATATAAAATCAGATCTTAATAATAATAGGAGATAATAGGACAACATCATGGAAGAGAAGAACTAAAAAAGTACAAATTGAAGGACAGGTATCTTGGTTACATTTATTAATTTAGTTGTGTGTATTTGTATTTCTCTAACAATTATGTAACAATTCATAATGAAAGTGGCCATAAATGACAAAAGAAAGAATATAGGTGGCCTTGTAAGTGCATAAGAAGGATTATTTTTAAGTATTACTATTTAATATAAAAACAAGAAAGGATGTTGGGTAATGAATTGTTATATTCTCTCAGCCATAGAGTTTCTATGACTCATAACATTCATCAATTTCTTCTAGTTGTTTGAGATGGGCTCACATCTACATCCATATAGCTGTTTGATTTCAGGTTTTGGTTATCATACTGGTAAATTTTACCAAATTGGAGGAAAATTGCAGAGGGTAATAGGAGTTGTTGCTTATTGTACAGAAGGTGAAAGAACAAGAGGATGTTATGACGTCAAAAATGAAACAAAGCTGGAGATTTATATGAAGAATATTTTACCTTGAACTCAATGGGCAGAGTCTATTAAAATCAGAGCATGCTGTGCCCTCAGGATATAACGGTTGTGTAGACTATGATAATTGAGAAACAGCTAAGGAGAATAAGTGAACCTGAGTGGAATTGGAGAATCAGTTTTTAGTTAGGAAGGAAGACAGGGAGTGAGCAATAGTATGTTTGCTACTTTCTGTAACACCATGCTTAGTCTTCTGTGCCATTATTATTTCGTTTCCAAGGTAAGCATAGGCTCTAACAGAAATTGAGCTGTTCAATAATTCTAGAGATACACATGCTTTAGAGAACTCTAATGCTATCAGGGTCCATAGATCTTAGTACTCCATAGAAAAGTTCTTACCATACACAGATAAAGGAAAAGGCTTTAAATTCAATTCATAGTCTTGTACCAAAACAACAACAACAAAAAATGTAAGAGATATATCAGTAAGACAATTCTTCTTAAAGGAAGTATTTTGCCTGAATAGCCAAGATGTTTTCACTATACATCCACTTGAAGGGTCTCTTGCTTTTCAAATCCCCTTTCATGTTCCTACCACACATCTCCAAGGTGGCAAGGCATCTGATTTGACAAGGGTGGCCAGAAATGTTTTTGCCAGCTTGACTCATTAGTCTGGCATTGGCATTGAAGATTGTACAAGATTCTCATTTGCATCAAACTGGGGCACTCACCCAATCCAAATGACATCACCTTATTCCTAAGGGTTCATACCTGCAGGATGCTGAAGAGAAACTCATTCTTAGTTGTCAGAGTGTATAGAAAGCTTACTACAAAACGCACTGACAGTGGGATAAGAGCCATATCCAAAGACTTCTCAGTAAACAAGACAAACGTATTGACAAGGACAGTGTTAATTGTCCTTGAATGAAGCTCTCATCTAGACACCAAATTTAATGACAGATGCAATGATTGTAGTAATTAAATAAATTATTGACATTGTTCATCTATGATGTTTGGTAGCAGCTTATTGAGAGGTAAACATCCTCCTCATTTTCCTCATTTTAGTCTAAGAGGTGAGTTAAAATTTGCTTAAGGAAGCTAACAATAGTACACTCCCATTTTGAAAGTTAACTTTGAGCGTTTTATTTTGTAAATCCATGGTTTTACTTCTTAGTGAGGAGGACATTCATTGAAAAGTTTTTGAATGTTTTTTCCACAGAATTTATTCCATTGATTTAGATACACTTGACTTGGGCAATGCTGGTAACTGTAGGACTATATACAGGCCTTTGTCGCTGCTCTGCTTAGGAGAATCATATTCCACATATGCTGTCATTAGAGATTGCACATAACACTTATTTTGGGAGAGTATATTATCCATTGATAACACAGCATCTCAGATACTCTATGGAAAGACAGAATTCTGCCAGCGTTGCCAGGAAAGACATTTCTGTCACATTATTTTATGTAATCCACTCGTAGACACACATGATATATTCATTTATGTTTTACCTAAACTGCAAGTCTCTACATGTATTATACATAATTTCCATTCTCATAACAAAGAGATACGTGACATTAGTAAGTACATATGAAAATCAAAGCAGCACATTGAAAGTCAACTAGGTTAATGGCTAGTAAGACAGGTATCTGTGTGTGTATATTTTCCACCAGCCTGCCTGGTCCCACTAGCCCTCAATAACACTCAGAGACTCTGTATTTGGTACAATCCTGTTGGCCAGTTACTATTGTTGTTTATCAGCTAGCTCTGTCTTAATGATTTACCCATTTCTATTTTTCTAAATATTTCCACGTGGTTCATCTTACCGATGAGTGGCGGGCAGGTGTCTTGTTTCTCTACACTCTACATGCTGGCTCCTCCTTCCTCCTTGTCTCCCATCCCTGCCTATCTTGCTTTCCCATTGGCCACAGTGCTTTAGTCATTAACCAGTATGAGAAACATATTTAGAGAATAACATCTCCCTTCATCTCCTCTTTTCTGTCTAAAATAAAAAGAAGGGTTTTAATCTTAACCTAGCAAAATATATCACACAACAGTTATCAATTAAGAATCTCAGTTAGAAATATTTAATTCATTAATATTTTGTAAGACTTAAAGAAAATATCATCTATCCTATCTTTGTAAGTCTAAAGTCCTATATGTAACTTATCTTTAATCCTAACTAAGGAAAAATATAACCATACCCATTTCTTCAAATCCTACAAAGGCCACAGAAGGATAATATATAAACTCTAAAACTGACAGAGACAACTCATTGTCTGGTAAGTCACCTGAAGTTCTTCTGTAATATTCCATCTTCAGCCCATAGGCCATAGTGTGTCTGGCAGACTCTTTCATGAAGCAGGAACTCTGTTGCATTGTCCATCTTGTTTCAGCAGTCACCTTCTTGTGGGTCCTGCATGTCCAGTTTCTACAGCATAAAGGCAAACAATCCAGAAGAGCAGTACCTTGCCCAAATGGCTTGTATTGCCACATTAGAGGCAAACTCCATAATGTGTTTCTTCAATGTCCATCTTCTTTTCTGACACAGGTGATGTTACCAGGAGCAGTTTTGCCTCAGAGTCAAGAAAAACCCTAAACCATTTTAAATGCCATATTCTGTAGGTCTTTGAAAGGTTTGAAGAATGGCTATCCATCTCAAATACATTTCTGTATAACTAGAAATCCTAACTAACTTAACTCTAACTTTTGACTATCATAGGTAACTCTATAATCTGTACTAAATTATACATTACATTTTTAATGAGTTTTATAAACATAATACCTAAACAAGAGGAGATATATATATATATATATATACATATATATATATATATATGTATATATATATATATATCACAAAATTGAACTTAAATTTGTATTAAAAAATAAAAATCCATTCCAAATCAAAGCATTCATATCTCTACCATAATCCCCTTTTTACCTTTAAAAAATTGTTTGTGTCATTAACCAGTTATAACCAAGTCCATTTAAATGAAAACAAACATTTATAAACAATATTTAGGAATTTGGGCGTCATTCTTTCCAAACTGCTTCTTGCTGGTAGGGTGCCCTGTCATGGGGATCCTAAGGAGACCCAGAAATTCTGGCTCTAGTGGTATGCAAGGCTGCAATGTCCTTTTGTAATTGCTTCAGGGGGTCTTTTTTGATCAAACCACATTAGTCTGGAAGGAATCCAGAGCTTTTCATCTTCTGTGGAAACAAAAATAGAAATCTTTTTCCCCAGTAAGTTGTCCTTGTCCTTAAATTTTGGAGTCAAAGCATTTTTTAAATATATAAATTGAATTAATCCAGTGCATTGCTTTTACCAATAGTTGTTATTTTTTCAGCAATCAAACAATTTAAAGACAACAGAATCGCATATAGTACCAAAAGTTTTTCTGTGCTTTCCATCTTTATGTTACTTTTTTATTATTTTTTTTTTTTTTTACATAATTTGAGACAGGGTTTCTCTGTGTAACTTTTATTTGTGCTGGAATTCACTGCATACCAGGTTTACTTTGAAATCACAGAGATCTGTTTGTTTCTGCCTCCCTAGTGCTGGGATTAAAGGCATGTGCCACCACACCTGGTTACTTTACTTCCTTTTTTCTTCTTTAAACCATTTTATCCTGTTTCTCTTTCTCTCCCAAGCCTATGTATATTTTAAAACACATTGTAAACCTTCCTTGCCAGCTCTCTTACATAGCAGTGAATTGTTAGCAGAGCTCTTTAAAAGCTGTGCCATTTTTTTGTCGCTTATTCTGAGTCATGAAACCTCCCTTAAAGGAGCCGCACAAATATTTGCTTGTCTTTCACAAAACAGAATCCAACTCAGAAAAATGCTGTTACCAAGAAATCTTGCTTGTCTTTGTTCTTTTGTTTATAAAACCATTTTAAAGCTTTTGTTAAGTGAACATTTACATTAACATTAACATTTTTGTTTTAAGTGAACATTCTTATTAGCCACTTCTGACACCATTATGTTGCGTGTATGTTTTTTGCAAACCCGCCTGTCCTCCCAGCCCCCAATAACACTCAGAGACTCTGTATAAGCTGTTGGCCACTTATTATCATTATTTATTGGCTAGGTTTGTCTTAATGATCAACCCATTTCTACTATTCTAAGTATTTCCACGTGGCTCATCTTACCGGAGAGTGGCAGACCAGCATCTCGCTTTCTCTATGCTCTACATGCTGATTCCTTTTTCCTATTTCTTCTTTCCTTTTTGTCTCCTAGCCCCGCCTATCTTGCTTTTCCATTGGCCACAGTGCTTTATTCATTAACCACTATGAGAAACATATTTACAGAATAACATCTCCCATCATATATCCTCTGCTACAATTTGCAAGATTCCACAATTCTTGCAACTCTACCTTAACCAATTTCTTTTCTGACAATGGTAAATCCCAGACAATATAAGTTCTAACTCTAAGGCACAAACTGAATTAGTGGAGCCCATCCTATATGGAAAAATACCTTGTTCAGGCTAGCCACAGTGTTGTGTGAGCTGGAGAAAGATCTTAGTCCTGCCTCACACAAATGATGGGACCAACTTAGTAAACATCCTAGGAGACCTTACCATCTCCAAAAAACAAATGAGAGGCAGGGGAAGCAGAAGAGAGAAGTGATGAACACTTGAAATCTAATGTAAAAACTATATTACTAAAATATCAAAAAAGAGTTCATGATCACAGTAAAATAATAACCCTTAATATCAATGGATATAATATACCTATAAAAAAGACACTGGCTAATTAAAGGGGCATGAAAAGTGGATATCTTTCTGCTACATACATGAAATACACCTCAACTTGAAACACAATTACTACCTCAGTATATAAGGTTGAGAAATAATTTTCTGATCACATGATCATATGAAAAAAGCTGGCAAAGCTATCATAATACTAATGAAAGGGGATTCAGAATAAAATTTACAAAAGAAATGGAGAAGAATAATCATATTAATCAGAGTGTAAGTCCACTTTGATGAAGTCTAAATTCTACATATTCATAACCCAAAATGGGCATCAATTGCAATTGTAAAAGAAAAAATACTAAAGCTTAAATGTCAAAACATAGCACACAAATTAATAATGGGAGACATCAAAACCCCAGCTCACAAAGTGACAGGTTTTCCAGAAAAAAAAATTTACAAAGTAATGACGAAAGGAATCAATACTATGATATTCATTGACTGATCAATGTGTATAGATCATTCCTCCAACACACAAAATAGTATAGCTTCACAGTATGTCATCTCATGGAACCATCTCTAAGGCTGCCTACTTACTCAGTAACAAAGAAAAGGTCAACAGATACACAAAGATAAAAATAACCCCTCATATCTTAAGTAATCTCAATGGTGAAATAAAGAATTAAACAACAACACAAATTACAGAAATCCCATAATATCATGGAAATTACTCAAATCACAAGTGAATTCCAATGGGAACAGAAAGAAATAATGAAAAATTAAAGATTTTCTAGAATGCAATATAAGAAAAACAAATTTTACACAAGCTTATGAACACTATATAAGTAATTCTATGAAAACATTTCATAGCACTAACTGCCTCTAGAAGAAGCTGCAGATGCAAGTGAAAGGCAATTACAGACAAACCTTGGTTATTAATATTGATGCAAAAATATTTAATAAATCATAAACAAACTGAATACAAAGCACATAAAAATACCCAACATGATTAAGTAGTCTTCATCACAGATGTACAGGTGGTCCAACATACAAAAATCTGTCAATGTAATCCACCATATAAACAATATAAAAGTATAAACACAAATGTTCATCTAACTGGATACTGAAGAAGGTTTTGACAAAATCCCACATCCCTTCATGATGGAGGTCTAGGAAAAATCATGAAAAAAAATTATAGCTAAACATAGTAAAATCAAGTACAACATGTCAACATCAAACTAAATCGAGAGAAACTCAATATGATTCCTCTAAAATAAGGAACAAGATAAGGTGGATTACTCTCTCTGTACCTATTCAATATAGTACTAGAAGTTCTCGGTAGAAAAATAAGACAACAAAGGGAGATAAACTTATAACAACTAGGATAGGAAAAAGTAAAATTTTTGCTATTTGCAGACAATATGGTAGTATACAAAACTGATCCAAAATTTTATCAGGGAACACTTAAAGCTGATAAACACATTTCTGAATGCAGCGTTACACAAGATTAACAACAACAACAAAAAAAAATACAAAAAAAACAAAGAGAGAGTAGCTCTCCTTCATATCAGTACTAAACAGGCAGAGAAAGATCATATATTACAGTAGACAAAACAACATAGAAAATCTTTAGGTATCTCAAAAGAAACAACTGAAAGGCATGTAGCATAAGAGCTATAAGTATTTGATTGAAGAAACTAAAGAAGATACCAGACAATACAAATATATTCTACACTTTTGGAAAGGTAAACCCAAAATAAAAATTATGTTACTCTGCCCCAAAGCAATCTACAGATTCAATGCATTCTCAATGAAAATTACAGCACAATTCTTCATGGATATTGGAAGAAGAATAATCAACTTTAAATGGAAAAGCAAGATGCCCAGAAAACCCAGAACTGCTGTGTACAATAAAGAAAATTACAGAGTAATTTTTACACTGATATTTTTATCTAATATATGATGACAGTAACAAAAAAAGATTGGCATTTATACCAAAATAGACAAGTGAACCACTGAAATCAAATTGAATGTCAAATTGATATTGACCTACAAAGCTATGACACCTAATTTTTGACAATGATGCTAAAATTATGATACATAAAAAGAAAGTATTTTAAGCAATTGGTGCTGGCACAACAGATCAGGAGAAAAACTTGATGCCTCCAAAAAATATTAAATTAATATATTGGGGTACATATACATAATCACATATTTCTCGGTGGTAAAGACAATGACATGATAAAATTTGAAGCCAACTATGTGGAACTATATAAACATCCTGAGAGATGTAATCCAGACAGAGAAAGTCAAGGAAAAATGGTTACTAATAAATGGATATTATATGCAAAGTAAAGCAATGGAAACCATTCTGCTAATCCACAGCACCAGAGAAGTTAAATAACATGGCAGATCTTGAAAATGATGAATAATTGTCGCTTTAATGATAAACGGGTAGATTTCTCAGGTAAGCTAGGGGTTAGAGGGAAGTGATGAGAACATGAAGGATCAGGATATTTGAGTTGTGTGATGGATGCAAAGGGAGAGCAATGAGACAGATATCTTGATGGTGGTAGCTATTATGGGGTTAGGGACAAAACTTGTGCCAACATAACTCTATGGAATCCACAAGAATGATCCTAGGTAAAACACCTCTAAAATAGTGTACTGAATGCATAACCTGGCCTTCTCCAGTAAGGTGATGACTTCCCTAATAGTCAACAGAGCACCTTTATGAAATAACTGATGAAGCAGATACAGAGATCCACAGTAAAGCACTGGGCTAAGCACAAAGAGTCACATTGATGAAATAGGGGAGTTATTTTTTGGAGCACTGGAGTGGGTCTTGACTGGAAAACCCACATGTATGGCTCCTTGAACTTATGCAAACACTTTTGGAGGCCCTGGACTCACTGCTAGGGAGCCATGGTAGAAACAATATAAGCCCTCTGAATGTGGAAAATGGATTGTTGAGTGATCTGATTTTGAGATCCCTAGCAGTCGTAGGGCTGACACTTTTGAACCTACCTCCCATGTTATTATGCCTCACAAAGCATTGATGCAGAGGCAAGGACCAGAGGAATATGTATGAATGCATGAACATTAGCAATTATGTGGACTACAAGAAAATCTATACCAAAGTACAAGCAACATTCCCTGTTGTCATTTGTCACTATTAATGAAGGCTTTCAGAAATCATCATAAAAAATATTTTGCAATGACCACATAAGAAAACAAACAAACAAACAAACTAACAAAAGTGACTCTTTATGGGAGACAGCCAACCTAAACAAAGTGGAGCTAATGGGCCCCCAGACTGATAGCTGGGAATTCAGCATGGGAGTAACTCAGACCCTATGAACATGGGTCTCAGTTAGAAGGCCTGGGCAGTCTAAGGGATTTCTGACCATAGAACAAGAATGTATTCTTGGTGCACAAAATAATTTTGGGAACACATTCCTCATGGGGGAATACTACCTTAACCTAGATGCAGGAGGGAGGGTCTATTCTCTACTCCAAATGACTTCACAGATTTAGATGACCCCTCTTGGAATGCATCACCCTACACTACATGTGGGGTAGGGAGGATGGGAGAATATGGTTGTCTGGGGGAATTGGAGGTTTGGAGAGAGGGATGGAAAGAGTGAGGGAGAGGGAACTGGGAAATTTATGTAAAATAAGAACAATAAATTTTAAAAATATCTATATTTTGAGATAAGAATATGGTTTTTATTTCCCAATTTTTGCCATCTCCAACACTTTCCAGTCACCTTTGCTTATTCTATTCACTTTGACAATTTTTTACCAATAAGACAGTGTAAATCTATGGAAATGTAAATAGGAGCTTATAAATAGCATTCCAAAATTTATATTGGAAACCATGAAAGGGTTCCACATCAGAAAAAGATATAGAACAAACAGGGATAATTTCTAATTATATTTCTTATATATCTTTCTTCTTCATGCCTACTTTTCTTTATATTTGTCAAACATTTTTCTTGCTAATACATATATTTGTTATACCTTTATCTACAGGAGTTGAACTGCGGTGATCCCTATTTCAACTGGTTAGGATCAGGGCTGCTTCAGTCTTAGCTGTCCATGCTCATTTTAGTTCTAATGTCCCTAATGGCCAACATAGTACCAGAAGATCTATTTTTTACCTGATACACACAGAATACATATTTAAAATTCATTTGAAACCATTATTTGCTGGGTTTCAAAACAGGAGTTCAATAGGTGTCTCAATATGTGGCTTAAAGGTCAAGCTTTAGTGCCAATCTCTCTTTTCCTTCCTTCTCCACTCCATCTCCCTTCTTTTTTCCCCGTCCATTCCTTTCTTTTTATTTACCTATTCTTCTGCATCTATGTTAAGTCCTGTAGTATTCTAATTTTAGTATGCCTTCAGCAAATATTTACATTTGATATGCTAATATTTTTCAAGTGTGGTTTTCCTTTTATAGAACTGAGAGTTTCTTTTATTGATTTATTTCATGGTTACTTCAGATTTGATTTTATGACTATTGCATCTGTATTCTCTGGTGTAGGGTTTAAGATTAAAGACCAATTAACTTGAGTTCTGATCATTATTGTTCTTTCTCAATAATAGTATTTCAATTTCCTTTGATCTTCTCATGAATTATTTACTTCTGTGTGCACTCGCAAATATACCACTCATTCTGGTGTCCACATGCAACCACTTACCTGTTGACACAGTATGACAGATCTTACTGTGGTCAATGATATATAATTTTTTACTATATACACTCATAGTGGACTTCAATATTATGAAAAGTCTCTTTACCTTTGAGTAGTTTACCAGCACCTAATTTTTTAAATATAGATAATTACACCAGTAGACCTTAACTTCATTCTTGCAATGTCTTTGTTATAATTTTAATGTTCTATTAATTTAGTACTGACTTCCAATTTAAATAGGGACTAGTGGTTATTTAAAATATTTAATTTTTCTATTCTCCATGTATTTGTATGTATTCTGCAGTTCATTTTTCTGGCCTTTACTGTTTTATACTGTAATATGATCAAAATAAAAGTATTTCTGTACTTTGTGTTGTATAAAACTTGCTTTTTACTAATTGTGAACATTTCAAAAAGTAATTCTTTGGCTACTGCTAAAATTCTGTTCTATTGCTGATCCTTGAAAAATAGTGTATATGTTAGTTCAGTACCATTATTTATGTAGGTTTTTTCTTCAATTATATTTTCTATTTTTGACCTGTTTACTGTTAATAATCAAGTATTGAAATATGGAAAATAATTATACTATATCATTTTAGTTCAGCATTTTTATGAAATTTGGTTATAGAAATATGGCAATAGTGTGTGTTTTTGCACTCTTATTGGGTTTGTCACTATCTTAATATGTAGTGAACTTCATTGTAACTTTCCTTATTTAAGTATAAATTATAAATTGTGCATTTTAAAATTGGTCATTTTGTTTGGTTCTACATATAATTCTCAAATTGTTTCTTAGCGACTAAAAATCATTTATTAGGCAGGTAACAACTATCTTGTTCTCTTTTAGCAATAGATACTGTCAGCCTATGTCTTTGAGTGTAAACAAGAATTATTTCAATATTTGTAATAAACGGTATCGTTTTGTTTGCTTTTGGTAACACATTTTAGGAATCCTTATTTGGTTATATTCTTTTGTAGTAAAATTAATTCTTTATAGGTATATTATTCTTAACTTTGGGAGTAAAGTCTTTGGAGAAACAGTTCATAGATGTTTATGAATGACATCTTCTGTAAGCATTAAAACTATGGATTAAGAAGATAAAATGACTCAAAATGATTTTTACTAAAGGTGAGTTTCCATTGTTACCCTCCTTCAGTAGGGTTAGACTAGCCTGAGGGACAATTGGATAGCAGTACATACCAAATGAGGCAGCTGCCTAACATCAAAAATCTGATATCCCTTTAAACCTTGGATACACAATGACATTTAATCATTTTCTCATTTTACTACTCAAATCTGTGATTAATGAATTGATGATTTGTGGCGTTTGACACAACCTTGTGAGAGCCAAGTAAGAGACAACATATTGGTGTCAAGAGTTGCAGACCATCTCATCCTCTGATTTTGTAATTATTTAATTATTAAAATAGGGTATTAGATAAGTGATGATCAATGGAATTTTATGTCACGTTGTGAGAGTCATGCATGCAAGAATATCTAATTATTTTATTAGGTAATTAAATTATTTAGATCAATGATAACAACATCATTCATAAGTCTAGTTTGGAGCCACCTTCGGGAAGTGATATAAACTTGTCATTTTATTATTTAGTTATATAAACAATGACTATGCAGTCCATAGTCATTGCTTTGATTTTGATATTGGTGCCAAAATACGGTATCAAGTATGCCGTATTATGTAATTACTTAATTAAATTATTTAAATTAACTATTGGAGTTAATATGCAAGACTATCTTAATATTTGTATGATTATTTAAATAAACTATCCTCTGTTCCATGAAGAGTTCAGTCAAGCTCCATCTTGGGGAGTT
Organism: Cricetiscus sungorus; assembly: GCA_030556225.1. Classification (NCBI taxonomy): domain Eukaryota; kingdom Metazoa; phylum Chordata; class Mammalia; order Rodentia; family Cricetidae; genus Cricetiscus; species Cricetiscus sungorus. The sequence goes on along the minus strand of JANBXA010000739.1, from coordinate 1,562,893 downwards.
ATGTATGTAATATCATTACATTTTTATATTGTTTAAATCAATGATGATGTCATCCTTCATGACGGGTGTCTGGCCATTTTTTTCCTAGCAGTTAAATGCCACATCACCTACTAATTTATTGTGAGAGTTAGAATTCCTGACTTATTTAATTATGTAAATGATAATGGTATCATTGATTATAGTTAGGATGCAATTGTCTGTCAGGGACTAGGTTAGTGGGGATTTGGAAGTTGCAGTCCTGGACACAGCAGATTCTGAATGTCATATGCATCACCCAGAGTGCTAGGAATTCTGGAAGATTGAGTCCAGCAGATGTCATGGTGCCCACTGAGATGAAGTACAATGACTCCACCAAGGAAACCATGGTGGTCATTGTGTTTTCCTTGCTGCTCTTCCTCCACATCCTTACATTCGTTGTGCTCTACTATGAGGAGGAGAAACAGTGGCACAAGGTGCATGACATCATCACAAAGGCTTCACCAGGGATGATGTCCAAGAACACGGATAAGCTTGCTCTCTCTCAGCTCTGTTGGTGATGCACTTGGTTCTGCCAACTTTGTAGCTGATACCAACAATATAGTTAATACCGCTACCCCAGGTAAGGACATCATCACAGATCCTGCAGCACCAGAGTAGAAACTCTAAATCTCTATGACATCAGCTCGACAGAGTTTATCAGGGAAGACAGTCTGATTGTCTGATTAGTAAATTATTAATATTAAAAATTGGTGATGACAGCATACTTCATCTGGACTGGCATGTCCTCCCAGAATTAATGTTGCAAAACATTCCAAATAGTTATATATTCAGTCATTTAAAAATTAAAATTGTTCATTACATAATCTGTGATCACTAAAGTTTGGTACCATCTTGTGGAAGTCAAGGTTTCCAGACCATCTAACCATTTGATTATTTCAATATTCAAATCTGGCATTATCTACTCGAGGAAGAGTAGACTCTGGATTCACATTGTTGGACTTAATTGTGGCATGTCATTTTATTATTTAATTATTTAAATCAATGTTGACATGATTTTATCACCTCCGCAGGGGTGAATTATGAGACCTTATCTCATTACCAATAAATTTTATTGTTCAAATCTATGATTAGATAATCAACGATCTCTTGAATTTTTCCCAATCTTGTAGGAGGCACATATGAAACACCACCCAATTATTTAATGATTTTAATAATTCAGTTATTAAATTCTATCATTATGTAAATTGGTGATCACTGGAGTTCTAAGTCTCTATGAGGGACTCAAAAATGCCAGACATAATCGGGTGTTATACTTATTTATCTATAAACTTAGGTCATTAAATAATCTAAAATCACTGGAGGTTGTTTCTACCTCGTGGGATCAAGTATGCCTGATCATCTAATTAAGTAATTGAATTATGTGTACCAAAGATGACATTCTGACCATAAGTAAGGTTTTGAGTCAAATTCTGGGAGTTGGTGATGTAACATCATCTCATTACTAGGTTATGTAGTCACTTAAGTAAATCACTCTATCAGCCATGATACCTCGAATTGGTACTACCTGGTGGAGTTAATATGGAAGGCCCTCTAATTATTTATTTCATTGTGTACATAAAACATTATTCCAAAAAGACTGTAGTCAGACCCCGTCTTGTGTGAATTAAGTATGCAACACAGTATTATTATTCAAATATTTTATAATTAAGTATTTAAATTGATGATGATGTCATCTTTCATGACTGGAGGCAGAGGTAGCATCATAGTGGTTGCCAAGACAGCATTCCTGGGGATGACATCATAGTCTGTGAGGAGCTGCTCTCTCTTGGCTCTTTAGTGAAGGCACCTTCATCACTGATGCCACAGACTCTGTGCCAGTCTTCCTGATGAGTTAATTGTGTGGCATTATTCAATTATCTATTTCCCTGACAATCACTGGAGTTGGGTTCCATCTTCATTACTTAAATGATAATGTGGTCATCAATTAAGGTTTTGGGTGCTGTGCAATAGACACAGCAGATGATTAGTGCCAAAAGCATCCCCCAGAGCATGAGGAACACTGGGAGATCCAGTGACTACTGATTACATAATAATAGACTTTAATTTTAAATGGTTAATTATTTTTTAAAAAAACAGGGCTGCTTTACAAAATCAATTTCTGAAAAGATGCAATAGATTTGGCCCATGAAGGACACAGTCATCACCAATTAAAATAAAATTCAATAAATTAATAATCAGATGGTCAGAAAATCTTCTCTAATGAACTTTGACAGGCTGATATCATAACATTCCACCCAGTCACTGCAGTCATGATGAATCTGGCACAGTGGCAAGGACCACATCCACAAAGTTGGCTACACCTTCTGTCTCAGTGCTCAACCAGAGTGATGGGACAGTGGGCAGGGTAGGGAAGAGTGAACAGGGAGGGCAGGCTCTCAGTGGGAGTGAATGGGGGTATATCGGAGCTCCAAGAGCACTCTTGGTGGGGACAGGACATCCAGGACCCACCAAGCGATTTCCTGGGGAGGGTTTAGGGAAGAATATGCTGCCCCCCACAGGATTAGACCCAAACTCAACTGTAGCCAAGGCCTGGTGGCAGTAACAAAGGCTGGGCTGATACTCAGGATGTTTCCACACTGATAGGCATGTCTAGCTGCCACTCTCCAGCTGATTAGGGCCTCTTTAGCAGAGGTTCTGTGATGGGGGTCAAAAATCCAGCCCCCTGAAGGAATTCAGATTGGTCCCGCAGAGATAGGCGGATCTCTGGGAGATGCCCAGAACTACAGTAGAAGACTGGTTTTGTGGGTCAGAGACAAGACACGTGGAAATTATGGGTGGTCCCATGTGGATAACCAGATCTATTGTGCTTAGATATACTCCAGGAATTTCCCCAAAGGTGGCTGGATTGTTGGCTCCACCCTCTCCAGGTAGTAGTTTCTTATTGGCTAGGTCTGTCTTAATGTGTTAAAGACAGTTATAGCTATAGTTTTTCTTAGATATAGATTGTTGATGGGAGATGTCATTCTGTAAATATGTTTCTGGTATTGGTTAATGAATAAAGCACTGTTGGCCAATTGGAAAGCAAGATAGGCAGGACTAGGAGACAAGAAAGAAAGAGGAAGTAGGAAGGAGGAGGGGTCAGCATGTAGAGACCAGAGAGATCAGAGGTCTGGGCCCTCTCTCCGGTAACATGAGATCACATGGAAATACTTAGATTAATAGAAATTGGTTAATATTAATACAGAGTCTCACTGTATTATTTGGGGCTGGTACAGCTGTGGGCCTGGGCTGGCAAGGAAAGCATAATCGTTACATATCTCCAACAGAGGGCCCTTTGTAATTTTACAGCAGATGTCCTCAGGAAGATTTGAAGAGATGGAGAATTAGAAGAGATTAGACAAGGATGTCTACAGGAGGCCAGGGCAGGTGGCTTTAAGTAGCAGTCATCTAAGAAAATATCAACTGTGTGAAGGGGGGCCTCTGTAGTCTGTTTGTGTTCATAGGAGATCAGCTCTCTGTTGTGTACTGTAAAGCATTTTGCTACTGAACATAGTATATCATTTGGGTACTGACAGGCCTAGCTGCCCTGGATGCCATGGATGGGAGTGTATATAGGAGCCAGGGAGGGAGACACAGATAGTGAAGGAGGTACATATGATGGTAGACAGACAAAAGGTGATATGGTCCTGTGTGTTCAGTTTTATGTGGTTTGGTATGGGATGGTGTTTTTACACAATTCATGTACATGTGTCTGGTGCACTGGAGAGAAATGAAAAAGATACCTTGAGAGCATCTTGTGGGGATACGTTGAATTTTGTGAGAAGTCCCTGTGCAGGACCTGGGAGGATGTATGTTGTAAGCATCCTGTTGTGACAACCGAGAATTATGTATTTTCCCTAAATATCTAGTTTGCTTTTTCCCAAAATTATCAAATCTCTTGTGCCTATGCCAGGACATAGGTGGATTTCTATATAAGATACAGAAAGTTCCATGTATTAGAGTGTCTTGAGTACTTTGGATGAAGGAAAGAGAAGTTTCCTAAGTAGTGTCTGGTGAAGGTTGCAGAGTGGAAGGGTGTGGACAGGAGATAGATTGAAACAGACATCTAAGTATCTAACAATGATTGCCTGGTGATTCCTAGGAGAGGGTTAGAATGAGGACTATGAGCCAGCCCCTTGTAGGCAAAGGGGCATCTGAAATGGAATGTTTATTCTTGTAATGTGTCCTTTTGTTCTCATCTAGGGAATTGGCCTCCTGATTCTTAGGACAAGATCATGGATGTTCCAAGCCTCTTTGATGGTTCCTGCTGCAAATGATGTGGGGAAGCATTCAACCTGAAGACAGATAGACAGGGTACAATAGGCATGGAGACCAAGAGTTCTAGTGTGCATTCCCCTTTCTCATCTGTACATCATGAAACTGGATCTATCATGAGTGGAAAAATCTACCTGCAACTTTGCTTGTGTTCATCACAGACAAGGCTTTTGCCAGGTGGCAAGCCAGTTCTGAGCTTAGTGCCCCATTGAGGTGTGTTGTCCTCACCCCAATGTAATCTGTACACCTTCCTATTTGCCCTGTACTGCTGGATACATCCCTGCTTCCCTAACAGTCGTGTGTCAGCATGGATGTCCATGTCTTGTCTGTCAGGCTTGACAGAGAAATTTGGTTTTCCCCAGTGTGCAATGATCTAGAAAACCAAATATCAGGCTGGCAGTTAAGGTGATTATTGATGGCAATGATTAAGTAGATAACTTCTGGATCTCAGATATTTTTGGAGAGTATCCTTCAGAATAACTTGGCTGAGCAGCTAGGGGCATCATTAAGGCCCCAGTACTCACATCCATGAGCTTAGTTGATAAGCCCCTCCCTTATGCTACAGACTAGGTTGAGGTTTCTGCAGGCTACACTAAGGGTGGGATGCAGGCTTGCCTGTAAGCCTATCTCTGTTCGGTCTAGGCATCTTCTGTGGGATGACAGGGTCCAAAAACCAATTGTTTCAGGGCAGTGGAGTAGATGACCCTATGAGTTGTGGGGACACCATCTCTCCTCCACTCCCTCTCCTTCCAAAACCCTTGGTATTCTTCCCTTGATGTTTGTTTGTGAAAATACATGATATATATATATATATATATATATATATATATATATATATATATATATTTTCACACACACATTCACACCAAATATACACAACCGTGTGTGTGTGTGTGTGTGTGTGTGTGTGCTTATTGCGTGTGTGTGTGTGTGCTCATCCTTCTCATGGTATTGTATTAATATACTTTCAATAACGTGCTTTAGAGCAGCTATACTACATAACTGTGGAATAGGAACAGTAAAAATAAAAATAACTGTACCTCAGAGTTGTTTGCCCGTGTATGAAATTAAATGAGGATATTCTATAGAGCATGAGGGGATGTTTTAAAATGGAGAACTCTATTACACTGTGATATTAGTTGAGATCATAATTGTGTGACACCATAATTGTTGTGTGACACTATTTATGACATTCTCTCTTTCCAAACTATGGGGACAGAAAGTATCTAGCTACTGAGATGTAGTGGTATAATAATGTAGTTTATGCCCCTAAGATAAGTGTTCTGAAAATCTTTAATATGAACATAGGTGGAAGGTGATTTTTCTCAATCAGTCCTTGGCAATATCATGACATCTGGCTTGTATCTGGTACTATTACAAAAGTCAATGAAACCTGATCTCTTAGAATGCATTCAGTGCAAAGGCTATTTAAAATTTTTATTGTTGGATATTCTCTTCTGTAAGAAGAAAATCTCTGGGCTAAGAAATTAAAGTATTCAGATATATTCACAATTGGAAACGTTTTCCATTGTTACCTTATTGGGCAATGTATAAAGCTGTTTCTTTGACTAAGCCGGAGCTGAGTTGGGACAAGTTGTTTCTAATATAGTTGCCGCCCATACTTTTTCATGTACTCTTGGAACCTAGATCGAAATTGCAAGTATCTGGGAAGATGTAACACATTGTGGGTTACATTGTGGGTTACATCAATATTGGCTCTGGATGAAAGGCAAGGGTAATTTACCACTATCAATGTCAACACATTTCAATTGCATATGAGATGCTTTGGAATCTTAATCTGGCTCAGTTACAAGGTCTTTCTTAATTTTCTGTATTATCTGTTATCTAAGAGTAGGGCTCTCTTCATCTTACAGTAAATATTGTCTCTGAGCATTGATGACATTCACACTAGGGTAGTGTCTCAGTCATCACAAAAGACAATCCCATACACTCACCATTCCCAATAGCATCCAATGAACTCAACTTAGCATAACAATCACTGACTATAAGAGTCAATGTTAGTATATTGCCACAAGGTAATCTTTGGTTTGGCAGGTAAATGAGAGATTTTCAAGCAGAAGCCACAGTGATGGAACCTAGGTTAAAATCAGCTCAAACACCTAGTTGAAATGCTACCATGTAAGATTGTCATGTTGATACACACATCCATTTACTCTGATGATCTTCTTTGTGTTTTAATGAGTGGAGTCTGCATTGATTAAGACAGGCAAAGCCTTTCTTTGTCTTGGAAGTCCAAGGATATTTAAGGTATGAATATCACTTCATTTTCTGGAGACACACTTTGCTTGACAAGAACAAGTTAGAAGATAAATCAAAGCCTCCCAGTTCTATTCGTGGTCAGGTTTAGAAGGAAACCAATATCGTTGAGACAACTCATTAGTTTACATATGGTGATTGTGCACATTTTGAGTTTGCTTGGCCTCTATTATTAAATCCTTATCACAAAGAGACCAACCCCAATAACACAGAGTTCCTCTCAGTGTTTCTAGGTGTTTGTTCTCTTAAATAAATTGTTATTCCTCATTTACTGGAGTACAGTATGGCCAAAGTACTGTTGACTCTGACTTGAGGGCACAAAATTATTTCACTTTACTTTTGTTTTATTCTTGATATTACAATACGATAATTTTACTATCTCTCACAGCTTCTTGTTTACTCCAAATCTCTCTATCCCTACTTAGTATCTCATTATTAACAAAACATTACCACTATTACAGGCTAAATAAGAGTTGAAAAATCTGATAATAGAGGTGTCCAAGTGTATTGGAGGAAAATATCAACACAAATTTCCTCATGAAAATTATGACTAATTACATTGGGTGAGAGTCTTCCCTATGGAAAGGACTGTGCTCTTACCAATTACTATACTGTTTTATTTTTTATATTAAATAAAATACAATAAATTCATCCTCATGTAAGGATAGAAACACCTGTTTTCTTTTCCATGTGCATTCATAGCTTCTTTTCTCATTTATTGCTTTTGCCTCTTAATTCAAATTTATAATAATACACAACCATAGTTAAATACTAGCTAGTCGGTTTTCTGTACATTCTTTCTACTTTCTTTACTTTTTGTTTCTCTGTGTTACCTGTATACCCACTGCCCACCATTTATGTCTATGTTTGTCTGTCTGTGCATGTCTGAGTTTGTGTACTTGGTGAATTATTCAATTACATTTTATTCACTTATTGTTATTTTGTCCATGAGTTCATGTTCCCCTTAATCATTAATATGAAGATATCCTATTTTATTTCAAAAGCAATCCTTTGAGTAAATCATAGGAACAACAGTGGTGTTGTCTTCATTCTCATAATGATAGCTGTAGAAACAATAATACTTAAGTGGTCCTCAATATCCTGGAATGTTATGGTGATGCTTTCAAATGTATGTTAGCTTTATTTCAGATGTAGCATTTATCTATGGAATAGGAAAAATAAAAACAGCTACAAATGACATATAGGTTTTTGTCTTTATGAAAAAGGAAATTAGGTTATAATGTGGAGTAATTAGAAATAGGGGTAAGTTTAGCATGGATGGAGTTATTAGATTGTGAATTTGAGATCATAATTGTTTCCTTATATATCCAGTGGATTTTTTCTTTGGATGTATCATGAGACCCACAAGGGAGCAATTAAAATGCAGTTTTATCTTTGGATATTTTAATATCTAACACTACTGCCTTGAAGGTTCATCTCTATTAGTGTAGGTCAGAGTTCTTCTAACCATGCCATTGGAAAAAAAATCCATGAACACAGGCCTTTCAAGTGATGAAACTCACATCAAGAATACCTAGCATCACAGAATACAGTGTATACAAAAGGTGTTCAAAAACTATTGTTTGTGGATTCCCTCCCCAAAGAAGTATATCTCTGTACTTAGGAATTAAAAACTTTATATTTATCCAAATATTTTCATGTCATGTCTCCTCTGAGGAGATATCCCAAATTTGTCAAGACCTTATCTGTTTCCTGACTCTGAGAGAAATGCATGTCAGGTATCATTTTCTACTGTCAGAGTTTTGCTAATTGTGTCTGTGTTGCTAATTGTGTCTGTGTAGTACATACACTGGAAAAGTCATGGAATCAAAATGAACATCTGTAGAGAACATTAAGAAACTTTCTGGAGAGAACGTTTGGATTTGCACTGTAGGCAACCAGGTGATAATCAAGAATTATTAATTTCCCCTAAGTGTCTAGGTTACCTGTCCTCTGCGCACTAAAATCTATTCAGAGAGCTGTGAGTCCACTGTGTTCCCATACCTGACTACTGGTAGATGGGAGTCTATTGAGCATAGAGTGAGTTCCATGTTTGACGATAATTTCAGTACTGTGGGAGTAGGAGTTTTTCTTCATGGACCCTACTAGGAGTTGGGGATATCAGAATGTGGAAGAAGACATATTGTAACACTGGTGATATATTTATTAAGATTATGAAAGCCAGTTAAGATCAAATTAGCTAAGCAACCATATTGAATATCTTCAGAAGTTATGTGGTCAATGTCCACAACTTTACTACAAGGACTCTGGATTAAGAAGTGCCACAGCATCCCCAGTGGAAACAGTGTAGCAATGGCTGAGAAAAATCTCAATGGCTACCTGTCCAGAGGTTATCACAAAAATGGGAGTATTTCATGGACTAAAGCTCTCCTCCAGATGACCTGCCTGTAATATATTCTCTTTAGCCTTTATTTTTTTCAGTTGTTAGGGACCATTGATTAAGCCATATAGGCTCATCATTCTTCCATGAGATTTTTTTTGCATACAGAGAGCTCATAATGGCCACTAGGAAAAATTTTCTTCACCTTCTGTTTTCAGTCTTACAGATATATGTTGTGCTATAACAATAATGTTTTTTATTCATGGGCATTTTAGCCTGTAGCGCCACTGTTAATTCAGAGAAACCTAGAAAACATTTAGATATAGTTTCAGGAACTGAAAGAGATACAGACCAACACTCAGCAGATGGATGTCGACCTCTGTGCCCCCAATCATAAAACCCACAGTGCCAGATGTTAGCCCAAGGCCTAATAAACAATTAGGGCTAAAGCTGTAAGGAAGCAACCCACAATGTGACCTTGCTTGTAATCAGCCTACCTGCAGCTAGGCTAATGTGGGAGTTACTACAAAACTCTAACTTGCTATCTTCGGGCCCTTGAATCATTGCTATTAAAAGTTTAGTGTTCAAAGACAATTATTCTCCTTACTCAGTAAATCAAATCTCTGATACGCTGACCACAAGCAGGGCAAAATAGACAGAGGCTCCCAGTTATACACGTGCTTAGATGTATTTAATATCTCATACTTCAAAAGGAATTGCAGACATTTTTGTAAAATGTTTGTTTATCTTTAAACTGTGGCCAAAGATGTGTTCTTTCTGCATAAAACCTGATACTTTGAAGTAAACTTTACAAAAGTTCGCAAACCTCCTCAAGTGTGTCTGTGTCTGTCTGTCATGACGAAGCCACTCCTGACCTGGTCATCTGAGTCTTGGTCTCCTCACAAACCTGCTACCCACTGAGCAGTCTGTGGCAGCTGGTGCCCGAATGGGGACCCTCGGACAGGTAACTCTTTCTTTCTTTTAAAGGAGTGGGTAGGCGCTCACCAAGGGAACTGCAGTCCCATCAATGAAGATAAGCTGGTTAAGGGTGAGTAATTTGGGAAAATAAGATGGGAAACTTGGGCTCAAAAGGACAGTAAATGTTCTTATCAATCTTGAAACATATGCTAGCATAAAGAGGTTTAAAAGTGTCTGATGCCAGTGCGAAGGAGTTTTACTTATTTCTTATGAAAGTTTCACCTTGGTTCCCTGAGGAAGGTAGTCTCACATTGGAGGACTGGAAGTGTGTAGGATGGGAGATGAGAAGGTACACTACAAAACATGGTGAAGATAATATTCCCCGACAAGCTTATCCTATTTGGTTGCAAATGCATGAGATTCTCACTGAGACATCTGATTTGGTTCTCTTAACTGAGGAGGCAGCTTCAGTTAAAAATGGTAGTACATGCCTGCCCCCTAAAACTTACAGCATGACTCAATTTGATTTAAAGCCAATAAACAATGGCCTTGATGACTTAAATTTAGACACTGAGGATGAAGTTGAGCTAAAAAGAGAGGCTTCAGAGTATGATTTGGATGAAGATAGGGACCATCGCGGCAGGAGTTATCCAGTCCTCCTCATTCTAAATACAAGTCAGAAAGAATAAGAGTGCAAAACGACATATCTAAGCCTAAAAGGAAAGAATACCTGCCACCCATAGGCTTTCAAGAGGCAGTGGCAGAATGCCAGAGAACAGGGAGATACTTCACTTATGTTCCCTGTAATCTTTAATGGGAATAGTGATTATGAGGACCCTATGTGGGAAACTTTGCCATTAAAAACTCTCAAGGAGCTACAGCAGTCAGTAAAGAGCATGGTACCTTCTGCACCATACACTATTCAGGTAACGGAGATGCTGGCAAGTCAATGGTTAACACCTAAGGATTGGCATCAAACCAGGAAAGCCACACTTTGTCCAGGAGGTTATATAGTGTGGAGAACAGAATATGAAGATAGATGTAAGGTCACAGTACAAAAATCAGCAGAAAAGCAAGGAGGAAAAATAACCATGGATATGCTGTTGGGTGAAGGTGCTTTTGTAACTCCTGCAGAACAAACTAAATTACCTAAAGCTGTATTAAAAGAGATTACAACAAATGCAGTGTTGGCTTGGAGGGCTAACTCTCCTCCAGAAACCAAGGGGAATACTCTAGCAGGGATTCAGCAAGGCTATAAGGAATCCGACACTTCCTTTATTTCTTGATTGGAGGAAATAATTAATAGCATGCTCCCTAAAGGAGAAGGAACCTCTATTCTGTTAAAACAATTAGCATGGGAAAATGCTAATACATTATGTAAAGATTTAATCTGGCTCATAAGGAAAACTGGGTCAATACAGTATTACATGTAATTATGTGCAGATGCCTCACCAGCTGTAGGGCAAGGGATGGCTTATGCAGCTGCTATGCTGGGGAATAAATTCTCTGCTTTTGTGAAACAGACATATGGGGTAGGCAGTGGTAAGAATCCTGTCCCCACTTGTTTTAATTGTGGAGAATCAGGTCATATGAAGAAAGACTGTAAAAAGGGAGAACAGGGTGGAAGTCCTAAAAGGGGCCCTGATATCTGCCCAAGATGTAAAAAGGGAATACACTGGAGGAATGAGTGCCATTCCAAGTTTACCAAGAATGGGACTTGAATTGAAGATATTCCCAGGGAGGAATCAAAAAACTAGTAAAGGGGCAGCCTCTTAGCCCCCAAAAAAAGAGAGAAAAAACACTACAGGGGGTTCAGTCAGATTTGAACCCTAAAGCTCCAGAATTTACAATGCATCATCTCCCAAGAGCAAGTACAGAGAGTGCAGGACTTGATCTTGCTCCTATATACACTTCCATCCATGGCATTCAGGGTAAGTAGGTCTGTCTGGACCCAAATGATATACCATATTCTGGCAGAAAATGCTTTTCATTATACAACAGACTTTGAACAGACTAAGAGGCCCAATTTCACACTGTTGATAGCGTCTAAGATGATTGCTAGAAGACCACCACTGTCCAAGCCTCCTGTTGATAACCTTGTCTAACCTCTTCCAATTCTCCCTCTCTACAAAGCTTCCTGATGACATCTGCTGTAGGATTACAAAGGGCCTTCTGTGGGTCTATTGGTTGAAGTATGAGCTCCCTATACATGCCAGGCATGGTACAGACACAAAAGTACTCTCTCTCTCTCTGTCTCTTTGTCTCTCTCTTTCTCTCTCTTTCTGTCTCTCTCCAAAGAATGTATATTCCCCAAATGGAAGATCAAGGATGGAACAGGCCATGGTCCCTCCTAGAGGAAGTGTCACAGTATTACTACACCAGGTGTGGAAGTCACCTGTATTGCCTTGTAGCTCTTCCTCCACATCCTGGCTTTCACTGCCCTCTACTATGAGAATTACAAGCAACAGCACCAGAGGTACAGGCAGCATCATAGTGGTTGCCCAGGCAATATAGCTAGGGATGGAAAATGACATCACCGATTGTGTGGAGTTGCTCTGTCTTGGTTCTGCTTGTAAAGGCACCTCTATCACTGCTACCACATCCTCTGCTGCTGTGTTACTGGCCACCAAAGTGGCCTCATCATGACTATGGGGACTTGATAGAGTGTCATGTTATCAGCCTGACTGTAAGGATTCAGGCATTACGCTGGCCTGCCCCAGTCACCAACAGTAGATATCCCCTACAAAATATGTCAAGTTGGTGACAATCACTGCCAGTGAATGGGTAGATGAAAGGAGTTAAATATATCCAAGCTTTTTCTACCTCTCTGCTAAACCATCTCTTTCCCTAAACTTGTCTGTTTCTATTTGCTTCTCCGTATGCAAAAACTCTCATGCCTGTCACAGCTGCAACCCATCTCAGGGTGGGAAACTCCCTCCCCCAACAGTGTTCTGTTCTGCAAAGTATATTATGCTGCTGTTCAAATGTCTCACTCTCTTGTTTTTCTTATCTTGCTTAATCTCTGTGCAGATGTCAATGGCTTGAAGAGGGCTGGGCTAAGGCAGCATCTGCTCAAGATTCTCTGAGATATTTTATTTTTCCCAGTGAATGAGGTTTTTGAGTTTTGTGCCCTAGCACCATTCATGATGACTATTGCATTTGTTTCTCAGACACACAAGGGGTCTCATCAGTTTTATAGCCTATCACTGTACTTAGAGTGGTATATTCATTTCTTAGTCATAAAGTGGTGTTTTGGATGTTGTACCCCTTGGATTTCGGTGTCCTGTTAGTTTCACAAATACTTCTGCGTCACTTGTGGAGAGAAAAAAAAGCCAACAAATTTATATCTCAAAATTTTATCACTTTTGACAGCAGCTTGGAATATGCTCATGTCAGCTGCTATCTTGACCACGTGGTCTATTTTCACCCCACATGGGTCTCCCCTTTGCTATACAAGCTACTTAGGCAACTGCTTAGTCTATCCAGCTTCTGCACCAACAGAACCAGTAATCCGTCTACTTTTGCCATTTATTCTTTGTGTCTAATTTCCTTTTTTACTGGCTCTGTTATACATGGCTTGTTCGTGGAATGGCATGCTTCTCCAGGGACTGGTAGCGCTCACATTTCACACAAAGATCATACAACAGGTCTCCTTGTCACTTTAAGTTTTAAATATCTTTAAATATCCTGTCTGTATGCTACAACTTACAAATCATAGATCATACTCTGGGTGTTCTTATTTTTACTGAGTTCTGTTTGATATTTCTATAGATGCTTAATTTAACTTTATATGTAAATATAAGCTAACTATATGCAACTTAAATTCAACTGTGCTTTCTCTAATATTTCTAATTTGTTATGCGTCTTTTAATGATGGTAAACATTTAAAGTAATAAAGATCTATTTTAATTTAACAAAATATTTATGCCACCCAGTACTTGCTGTATGCTGTAAAAGAAAATTTTTTCTCTACCTCTTTGCCCTTTACATGTGTAAGTCTAAGTTACTTTGTTAAAACAAGTTACAGTCTGGCTGGTGTAAAACATAACTCCACAGCCTCTCAGCTTAGATCCAATTTTTCAGAGAGATTAAGGTAAAAGCCTTCCCTAGCCACTTATGTTCTTTGAACAAATAACTGAAGACACATTTTTGTCTACTGAGATACACTAAATATACAGCCCTCAAATGCTCAAAGATCTAGAGAATACGACATTTAAAATGTTTCATTAAAAAAGTTTTTAACACAGAGACAGGCCAGCTGCTGGCACCACACATTTCCTCCAAGAAGACTGGTGGACACTGAAGAAACTCCACCCACAAAAGTGGCAACACTAGCCAACGAGCAAACCTGCCATTTTTTCTCAACAGTTGCAAAGGATTTTAAGGACCATGTACAAAAGACCAATGGAATCAACTTTCTCCATGTTCCTTGTGCCAATGGTAGGTAATACTTCCAAAAGCTACAAATGTACAGGTCTTATGCCGTCATCAGAATGCAGATTTGCTTAAAGCCTCTAACCTCAACAACTGTGGAAGATCTGGGGGTGGCTATCCATGATTCCAGCTAGTAAGTCTCTGTTACTCTCTAATCATTCAGGTAAAATTTTATTCTTCTTAAGAACTCTGATGCTTTTGATGACTGTTCTCTTTGTCTGCATAAAGCAGCAGCCAAGGTCCCATATGTTACAAAATAAAAAGAGATTCTTTTTTATTTATTTTACATGATGATCACAGTTCCATCTCCCTCCCTTCCTCTTTCCCTCTCTTCTTCTTACCCTCTCTTCCCTGTCACCTGCACCCTGACCAACCTCCCCTCCCATATCTCCTCACTCCACATGTAAGGCTATGGTATCCATGTCGAGTCATGTAAGTCTCACAAGTCATATGAAGTAGGGATTAGGACTTTTATCCTCCTCTAGGATAAGGGAGTATCCCTCCACTGGATGTGTCCATGAGGTCCTTTTTTGCACCAGGAATACATCCTGGTTCCACTGTCTGAGGTCCCTTAGACTACTATGTCCTTCTAGCTGAGACCCATGTCTGAGTCAGTCCAATGCTGGATTCTCCGCTATTAGTCTGGGGTCCCATTAGCTCCTCCTTGTTCAGGTCAGATGTCTTGATGTGTTTCTACAACCTGGTCTTGTCCTCTCTCTATAGATCTGGATTCTCGTTAGACTCAGTGTTTAGTTATGGGTGTTTGCTTCTGTTCCCAACAGGTACTAGATGAGGGCTCCATGATGGTGGATGAGATAGTTATTTGTCTCATTATCAGGAAAGGACATTTATGATAGCCTTTCCACTGTTGCTCAAATTGTTAGTTGGAGTCAGTCTTATAGGTCCCTAGACATATCTTTAGGTTCAGTTTTCTCTTCAACCCAATAATGGATTCCTCCTTGATGTTTTCTCTCTCTCTCTCTCTCTCTCTCTCTCTCTCTCTCTCTCTCTCTCTCTCTCTCTCTCTCTCTCTCTCCCCTCCCTCTCTCTCTCTCTCTCTCTCTCTGTTTCTCTCACTCTCTAATTTTTCTGTCTTCTATTCCTACCCTGACTCAATCTTCCTAGACCCATATGCTTTCTTCTTTTTCACTTCTCTTTCCCCTAGTTTCCTCTCCATTCACTGCAGTCCCACCCACTTCCCATGTGCTCTGAGGCTGGTGATCTTTTGTTCTAGGTCTAAAAAACATATATGAGTGAATATATACCATGTTCTTCTCTTTGTGACTGGCTTACCTGATTCATAATGTTTTCTTCAAGTTCCATCCACTTGCCTGCAAATTTCAAGATTCCATTATTTTTTACTGCAGATTAGTATTCCATCGTGTGTATGTGCCACATATTCTTTATTCCTTCTTCAGTTGAGGGGCTTCTATGTTGATCCAGGTTCTTGCTATTGCAAATAATGTTGCGATTAACATCGTTGAGCACATGTATTTGTTGCATGAAAGTGGATAATTTGGGTATGTGCATGGGAGGTGGGTTGCCTGTTCCTGCAGTAAACTAATTCCCATTTTCCTGAAGAATGGCCATACTGATCTCCAAAACTGCTATATAATTTGCACTCCCACCAGCAGTAGAGGAGTGTTCCCCTTTCTCCACATACTCTCCAGCATAAGTTGTCATTGGTGTTTCTCATTTTAGCCATTCTGGCAGGAGTAAGATGGTATCTCAATTTTTTTATTTGCCTTTCCCTGAAAGTTAAGAGTTGAGCAATTTTTATGTGTCTTTTATTCTTTTTGATTTCCTCTATTGTGAATTCTCTCTTCAGTTCTATGCCTCAGTTTTACTAGGGTTAGCTGTTGTTTTGTTGAATAATTTTGTGAGTTGTTTGAATATTTTGGATATCAGCCCTTGTCAGAAAGGATTGGTTAAAAAATTTCCCAGTCTGTAATCTGCCATTTGGTCTTGTCAACTGAGTCTTTTGCCTTACAGAATCTAAGTTTGATGAGGTCCCACATATTAATTGTTTATATCAGTTTCTGTGCCACTGCAGTTATGTTCAGGAAGCAGTCTCCTATAACAATTTGTTCAAGGGCACCTCCTATTTTCTTTTCTAACATATTCAGTATGCCAGGGTTTATTTTGAGGTCTTTGATCCATTTGACCTTGGGTTTTATGCATGGCGATAGACATGGGTCTATCTGCAGTCTTCTACATACCATCATCTAATTGTGTCAGCACCATTTGTTGTAGATGCTTTCCTCCCACCATTGTATACGTTTAGCTGTTTTGTCAAAAATCAGATGTTCATAATTGTGATAGACAAATAGAACAATGGAATTTATTAAAAAACCCTGATATTTTTGTGTAAATACCAGTAAGTTTTCAGGTCTATAGCTCTGTAGTGGAGCTTAAAGTCAGGGACGGTGATACCTCCTGGAGTTGTTTTATTGTACAGGGTTGTTTTGGCTATCTGGGGACTTTTGTTTTTCCACATAAAATTGATTTCTAGGTCAGCGAAGAATTGTGCAGGGATGTTAATGGGGATTGCATTGAATCTGTAGATTGCTTTTGGTAAGATTCTCATTTTTACTATATTTATCCTACTTATCCAAGAGCATGGGTATTTTATGGTATCTTCTTTAATTTTTCTTTCTTTAAAGCCACAAAGTTTTTATTATATACGTCTTTCACTTGCTTGGTAAGTGTTACCCCAAGATACTTTATGTTGTTTGTGGCTACTATAAATGGTGATGTTTCTCTGATTTCTTTTCAGCCCCCTTTTTGTCTGAATAAAGTAGGGTTACTGTTTTTTTTTTTTTTAATTTTTTTTGAGATTACTTTTTATCCAGCTAGTTTGCTAAAGGTGTTTATCTGCTATATGAATTCCCTGGTAGAGTTTTTTTGTGTCGCTTATGTAAACTATCCTATCATCTGCAAATAGAGAAAGTTTGACTTCTTCCTTTTTAAATTAGATCCCCTTGATCTCCTTTTGTTGTCTTACAGCTTTAACTAGAACTTCAAGTACAATATTGAGGAGATATGGAAAGAGAAGGCAGCCTTGTCTTGTTCCTGATTTAGAGAAATTGCCTTGAGCTTCTCTCCATTCCGTTTGATGTTGACTGTTGGTATACTGTAGATAGATATGATTATGTTCCTGTTATCTCTGATCTCTCCAAGATCTTTATGTTGCAAGAGTGTTGAATGCTATCGAAAGATTTTTAATCATCTAGGGAGATGATCATATGGATGTTTTGAACATGTTGATAGATTTTCATATGTTAAACTCTCCCTACAACACAGGGATGAATCCTACTATGGCATGGTTGATGATTTATCTGCTGTATTCTTGCCAGTATTTTATTGAGTATTGTTGCATCAAGGTTTATCAGAGATACTGGTCTGTTATTCTGTTTTATAGTTGTGTCTTTGTGGGGCTTGGGTACCAACCATCTGTTTCTATTTTGTGGAACAATTTAATGAGTATCGATATTAGCTCTTCCTTTGATTTTTGGTAGAATCCTACATTGACGCCTTCTGGCCCTGGGCTTTTTTTGGTTGGAAGGATTTTGTTGACTGCTTTGTCTATTTAAGTTGTTTGTCTGTTCTTGGTTTAATTTTGGTAAGTGATAGTTGTCCAGAAATGTGCCTATTTCTTTTCAATTGTCAAATTTTGTTGAGTACAGGTTTTCAAAGTAAGACCTGAAAATTGTCTGGATTTCCTCTGTGTCCATTGTTATGTTTCACTTTTCTTTTCTGATTCTGTTAATTTGTATGTTCTCTCTCTGATTTTTAGTTAGTTTGTATAAAGGTTTGTCTATATTATTGATTTTCTGAAGAAAAAAAATATAACTCTTTTTTGAATTTATTTTTCCTTTGTATTGTTTTCCTGGTTTCTATTTTATTAATTTCAGCCCTCAAGTTGATTGTTTCCTAGTGTCTGCTCTTGCCATGTGTGGTTTTTTTTCTTTTTGTTCAGATGCTTTTCTTTGTGCTGTTAATTCTCTAATGTGACTATCCTCTGTTTTCTTCATATGGGTACATAGTACAATGAATTTCCCTCATAACATTGCTTTCAAGGTTTTCCATAAGTTCTGGTATGTTGTGTCCTCATTCTCGTTGAATTTTAGGAAGTCCTCAATTTCTTTCTTTATTTCTTCTTTGACCCAGGTGTGGTGCAATTGCATATTGTTCAGTTTCCCAGAGTTTGTACAAATTCTGCGATTTGAGTTGTTTTTGAATTTAAATTATATAGCATGGTGTTCTGATAATATATGGGGCACTTTTCTAAGTCTTTTGTATCTGTTGAGGCTAGTTATGTTGCCTAGTATATGTTCGATTTTAGAGATGGTTCTGTGTGGAACAGAGAAGAAGGTATATTCTTTTGTGTTTGGATGGAAGATTTACACATGTCTCTTTAACCCAATTGAGATGTGTGTTTCTTTGCTGAGTTTCTGATTGGTGGTCCTGTCTAGTGGTAAGAGTGGCATGTTGAAATCTTCCCCTATAAGTATGTGATGCTTTATGTGAGGTTTGAGCTTTAGTAGTGTTTTTTTTACGAATGTGGGTGACTTTGTATTTGGGCATCGTTGTTCAGAATTAAGACTCTATGTTGATGGATTTCTCCTGCGATGAATACAAAATGACCACCTTCATCTCTTTTAATTAATTTTGATTTGAAATCTAACTCATTAGATATAAGGATAGCCATATCTGCTTGAATCTTGGGTTCATTTGATTGGAATATCTTTTCCCAGACATAACCCTGAAGTAATGTATATCATTGAAGCTTAAATGTGTTTCGTGTAGGCAGTGTAAGGATATATTCTGTCTACATATACATTCTGTTAGTCTGTCTGTATAAAGGCTATTTATGACCATTAATGTTGAGGGAGAGTAAGGACCATTGATTGTTACTGGTTGTTTTTTTAGGTTTGTTGTTTGTACGTGCCCAACCTCGACCAGCAAGGAAGACACGACTCCGGGAAGATCTTCATCAGGAAGTTTTAATCAGGAATCTGGAACATGCATCTTCTGACCCACGGAGCCATGGGGGACCACTGCACAGGCTTAAATCCCCTTGCGCTAACCAAACCCAGTATAATGCAGAAGCAGACAGGCTGAACAGACTTAACCAACTAAGGGCTTGTTTATGCCAGAGAGCACTCAGCTTTGGGGAGATAGAAGGTGGAAGCCAGTGCCATCTTTAAGGTGTGGCACTTTACAGCTCTCTACAGTTTCCCCTTTTTATTTTAATAATGCAACAGGGAAGGGTAGTGGTCTGGTCTCCAGTAAAGCAGTGGACCTTGTAATGACCATGAATCCTGGTAGTCAGCCAAGTCAGTGCCACAACCAAGTCAGTGCCACACCCATCTGGCCACACCATGAGGCCCCTGGTAGTGGGGCCTCAGACACCAAACCACATGCAACCAGACTTGTCCTACTCGGAGTTGCTCTCTTCCAGAGCTAACTCAGAGTGCAGTGCCAAGCCATACAACCTGAGCATGAAGGATCAATACTCATGACTGTGAGCAATGCTTGGGGACTGTCCTGCCT
Organism: Cricetiscus sungorus; assembly: GCA_030556225.1. Lineage (NCBI taxonomy): Eukaryota > Metazoa > Chordata > Mammalia > Rodentia > Cricetidae > Cricetiscus > Cricetiscus sungorus. Next base: position 1,543,074 of record JANBXA010000739.1, on the reverse strand, counting down.
CAATGGCTGTAAATGCCTGGGCAAGCATAGCTGCATAACACTTCTGAGCTAACCTCATTTTGCAAAGGCATCACAGGCCCACAAAGGAGAGAAGCAACAAGAGGACAGCCATGGCTCCCATTCCCGCCCACTCTTTCATATGATCCATGGCAACAGGAACCACAATGACAATCTGAAAGCCAATCCCACATCCACACATGTTGAATTTACTGCAATAATGGACATTCACAGCTGTACCATTAAGTCATCAAAGTCAGCAGACCAATTTCCTAAAAGATGGCTAGACAATTGCCATGGCAATTAGCAGCACATGTAAAGTTCTCATACTGAACACTGGTAACACACAAACCTGGATACAACCCAATTGTGCCAGCTGCCACAAGGTATCTGCATGTTCCTGCACCAGATCAATTCTTAGGTTTACATTCATTAAACATCCTTTTAGTTGAGCACCAATTGTAGATTGAGCATCCAAGACAGTAGCCACATTCTTGGACAAGTCATTTAGCTTAGTCAACTTCTTCCTGGCCTCGGGACATCATTTCTTGTCTTGGCACCACCTCATAATCCCCTCCCCCATCTTGCAAATCTGCCATTAAGTACCAGGGCTTAAGAAAAAACTTCTTTTTTAAACTTAACCTTATTCCCTTATGCTGCCAACATTTGCCATGTCAAAGAGATGCAAGAGTTCCATACTGTCAGGACTGCAATGAAACAATGAAACAAGTAGCTACCAGGACATGGCATCACCCCATGTTTCTCAGATCTCTGGAAGATGATCAATGGCCCAAGTCAGCACTTAGCAGTCTTGAGAACTAATGTTCCTTATTTCCTAACCTGCCACATGTAACTCATTGCATTTTAATAAGTAAATATGGAAATGTAAGAACTCAGGCATTATGCTGGCCTACCCTGTCACCAAGCAGAATGCACTCAGGCAGTACTCTGGTCAGCCCAAGTACTAGTCTGCAGGCAGATCTAAAGGACCCCTTTAAAAGTCAGACCCCTGCCCACTTATGCTCTCTTTTGCTTTCTCTCTTTTGTTTTCCCTTTATCTCTCTCTCTCTTCTCTCTCTCTCTCTACCTCTCTCTCTCTCTCTCTCTCTATCCTGCTTTTGGTTGGCTACCAGCTGTATCCCTTCTTCTTCTTCTTCTTCTTCTTCTTCTTCTTCTTCTTCTTCTTCTTCTTCTTCTTCTTCTTCTTCTTCTCCTCCTCCTCCTCCTCCTCTCTCTCTCTCTCTCTCTCTCTCTCTCTCTCTCTCTCTCTCTCTCTCTCTCTCTCTCTCTCTCATCCCCTCCTCTATTCCCAGGGTCTCTATGTCTATTCCTTTCTTTGCTCCCATTTCTAAATAAATTCTTCATTTACTCTATCTGCCTGGTGTGTTATTCCCTCCTGCTTTGGTCACCCTCACCTGCTATGGAACCTGCTATGCTCTCCATGTTGCTCTTTACCTTGGGAGCCAACTCACTTGGGGCCCTCATTAGAAATCACCTCACCAACTTTTTCAGCTTTTATTCTTATAACGCTAACTAAAAAACAGCACAGACAGAGATCATAGACAAAATCCTTTGCTCATCTGATTATTAAATTATTGAAATTTTAAAATTTGTGATGACTGTATCCTTCATGGCTTAGTTCTGGTGCAACATTTGGGAAATTGAAGATGCAATGCCATCCAGACTTTTAAAATTTTTTAATCATTTAATTATTAAAAATTTTTATTTTATAATCAGTAACCACTGGATCTCCCAGTATCCCACATGCCCAGGGTGCTGTGTCTGGCACGAATCATCTGCTGTGTCCATTGCACAGTAGCCAAACACCTAATCAATGAGCCCATCTTTATTTAAGTAGTCAAATAAGTAAATATTTAAATGGTCCTGCATACTTAACTTCCAACAGATGGAACCAAAATCCAGTGATTGTCAAGGAAGTAGTACTTATATAATTAAATAATGCCACATATTTAACTCCAAGGGAGGACTGGCCAGATTCCAGTCCAGAAGGACTACATCATCATTAGTTTAAGTAATAATATGTAATTATAAAATAATTAAAAAATGAGATAAAGTTGCATATTTATATCACACATGGTGGAATCAGAATAAACCCCTCCTAGGATAATGATATATTTAAACAATTAAATAAATAAATAATTAGATGGACTTGCATATTAACACCTACATGGTGAAATGAAATTCTAGGTATCATGGCTGATGTAAAGATCAATTTAAATAAATAAATATCCAAGTAATGGTATGATGTCACATCATCAACTGCCACAGACTGACTCCAAAACTGACTTATAGTCCATAATGGCATCATCAGTTTAGGTAATTTAATTAAATAATTGTAATATCTGGCATAATTGATCCCACAAGTTGGTACTGAACTACAGTGGTCTTCCATTATTTAATGAGCTAAATTTACAGTAAAATATACAGTATAACATCAGATGGTGTGATGATCTGACACATTTCTTCTCCCACAAGGAAGCTCCAAACTCCAGAGCCCACAGAATAAATAATGATAGATTTTAATAATTAAATGAATAAAAAATTAAATATTTGGATGGTGTTTTATACTTGACTCCTGCAACAATAGGCAAAATTCAAGAGATTATTGATTATTTAATCAATATTTGAACAATAAAATGAATGAATAATGAGATAATGTCTCATAATTCACCCATAGGGAGATAAGAAAATGATAACACCATTGATTTAAGTCATTAAATAATAAAATGTCATGCAACAATTAACTCCAAGGTGGATACAGACTCCATTCTTCTTAAAGTAAATACAGATTTGAATAATGAAATAATCAGATGGTTAGATTGTTGTCACCATTGACTCCCACAAGGTGACACCCAACTTCAGTGATCACAGATTTCTTAATGAACCATTTGAATAATTAAATGGTTAAATATTTAAATAGTTGGACTGTTTGCATCATCACTTCCTGGGAGTACATGCCAGACATGATGAAGGATGCTGTCATTACAGATTTACAAAATTCAATAATTTACTATCAGATAATTAGACTGACTTATCTAATAAACTCTGTAAGAATGACATCATCGTGAGCCACTGAATCTCTGCTGAGGTGCTATATGAGGTGGCCCTGTACCTGAGCTAGAAGTAGTGGCTATACTGTTGGTATCAGCTACAAATATGGCAGCAGCAGGGGTGTTACCAGCAAAGCTGAGAGAGAGAAACTCATCTGTGTTCCGGGAAATCAACCCTGGCGAAGCCTCGTTGATTGTGCTGCACCTTTTATGCCATTGTTCCTCCTTGTCATAGTACAACACAATGAATGTGAGGATGTGCGGGTAGAGTAGGGAGGCAAACACCCCGACCACCAAGCTTACTTTATTGGAATCCTTTTACTTTTTCTGGACTCACTCTTCCAACATCGTTAGCATTCTGAGTAATGTGTATGGCACTCATAGACTGTTCTGTCCATGGCTGCAACTTCTAAATCCCTAGCCTCTTTTGTGACAAATAACTGCATTTTAATTGTAATTAATGATGCCATCATCATTTAAATAATTAAATAAGGCAGTAATTGCTAACTCTCACAATAAATAAATAGGTGATGTGGCATTTAACTGACAGGGAAGAATGGCCAGACTCCAGTCATGATAACATCATCATCAATTTAAACAATTAATCAAAATATAATGATGTTGTGTAATTAACACCACAAGATGAATATTGACTGGACTCGTTATGCAATAATGCATGATCTATTTAAATAATTATACAAGGATTTTCATAATCTTTCACAGTAATTCCTAACATTAATTTACATAATTTAATTATGTAATTAAATACTCTGGCATACTTGATCCCAATAGGTGGCACCAAACTCCAGGTATCATGAATGACAAAAATCATTGTTTCTTAGATTATACAGAGGTCCATGTTTGTGCTCGTTTCCTCTAATAATAAAATAACCCAACATATTCTCTCTGATTGTTCTCTAAAACACAATAAATACTGGCCTCTGCTCATAAGGCAGGTATTTTCAAAACTGTTCCTGTTCTAATATTTTGAGATTATAATGTGAATGTTTGACTTTTTCTTATCTAATACAAAACCATCACTTTTGCATCTATTTGTTTATAATACTGTCATGAAATTTATAGCTATGATAGTGTTATAATGTCTATGATTGCCTAAGTGAGAACTTAAAATCTAAAAATAGGTGTTCTACATTTTTTTAGAAAATTTATAAGTCCTGCTTCCTACAGAAAGGACTAGAAGAAAGTGATTGTGCAAGGTAAAGATATATAATTTCCAAGGCAGAGGATTGTTTCATACCAATATAATTACTTCTATGTTTAGAGAAATAATTATCTATTTAAAATAGCACCACATATGCAAATATCACCATGTGTATTTCTTCATATGTGAAATAATTGACAAAGAGTTGATATTTTTAACTTATTAATTTTATTAGATTTTTTTACCATATTGATCCAAGTTCCCTCTCCCTCACTCACTTTCACCCTCTCTTTCTCCCTCTTTCCTTCTCTTGCCCCCTCACATGGACCATGACCACCCTCCCCTTCCATTACCTTCCCCCACTCCACATGTATTGTGATGACATCCAGGAGGGTCATTTAAACCTGTCAAGTCATTTGAAGTAGGGACTAAGACTTATATTCTATCTCTTGGTTAAGAGGGTATCCCTCCATGGGAGATGTGTCCACAAGGTCCTTTTGTGCACCAGGAATACATCCTGATTCCACTGATGAGGTCCCCGAGACAGCTCAGGACTTCTAGCTGAGAACCATGTTCAGGGACTCTGAGTCAGTCCCATGCTATATTCCCAGCTATCAGTCTGGAGACCCATTATCTCCTACTTCTTCAGATCTGCTGCCTCTATGTATTCTGCAGCATAGTCTCACTGCACCTGGACTCCAGCTTGGCTCAGTGTCCAGTCATGGGGATTTGCTTCTTTTTTTCAACCTGGTACTAGGTGTGGGCTCCATGATGGTGCATAAGTTAGCCATTGGTCTCATTATCAGGCAAGGTCATTTATGGTAGCCTTTCACTGTTGCTCAAATTGTTAGTTGGAATCAGTCTTTTAGATATCTGGATGTTTTTTTAGGTTCACTTTTCTCTTCAATTCTATAACTGGTCCCTCTTTTATGTTCTCTCACTTTCTCTTACATTCTGTCTATTTTCTGTTTTCTGTCCTCACATGACTCAATCTTCCAAGTCCCACTTGCTCTCCACTCCTCCCAAACTCTTTCTTCTAGTTCCCTCTCCACGTACTGCCCACCCACTTCACATGTGCTCTGCATAACTTGTCCCTTCCGACTTCTGTGAGGGAACTTATATGAATCACTTAGAATTGAACATGTATCCTATTTCTCCTGGTGGTGAGAATTATAGACTGGTGATCCTTTCTTCTAGGTCTAAAATACATATGAGAGTATATACCATGTTCCTCATTTTTGACTGAGTTACCTCATTGAGGATGGTTTCTTCAAGTTCCATCCACTTGACTGCAAATTTTGAGGTTCTATTTTTTCCCACATAGTGGTATTTTATTAGGTAGATGTGCCACATTTTCTTTATACATTCTTCAATAGAAGGGCATCTAGGTTGTTTCCAGGTCCTTCTTTTACAAATAACGCTGCTATCAACATAGTTTATAGCATGGATGCATGGATGTGGTTCATTTAGGTATTTGCCTAAGAGGGGGATTTCTGGGTCCTGTGGTAGACTAATTCCCATTTTCCTGAGGAAGCACCATACTGATCTCCAAAATGGCTATACATGTTTGCACTCTCACTAGCAGTGGAGGAGTGTTCCCTTTTCTCCACATCCTCTCTAACATAAGCTGTAATGGTTGTTTCTAATTTTATCCATTCTTGCAGGAGTAAGATGGACCTCAAGGTTGTTTTGATTTGCTTTTCCCTGATAGCTAAGGATTTTGAGCACTTTCTTAAGTGTCGTTCAGGCTTTTTGATTTCCTTTATTAAGAAGTCTGTCTTCAGTTCTGTACCTCATTTTTAATAGGGTTATTTGGTGTTTTGTTGACTAGTTTCTTGAGTTCTTTGTATATTTTGGGGATCAGCCCTTTGTCAGATGTAGAACTGGTCAAAATATTTTTCCAGTATGTGGGCAGCTGCTTGGTCTTGTCAACTGTGTCCTTTGCCTTACAGAAGATTCTAAGTTTTAGGAAGTCCCATTTATTAATTGTTGATATCAGTTTCAGTTCTACTGGAGTTATGTTCAGGAAGCGGTCTCCTACACCAATTTGTTAAAGGGTACCTCCCACTTTCTCTTCTGAGAGGTTCATTGTGGCTGGATTTATGTATGGGTTTTTGATTCATTTGTACTTCAGTTTTGTGTTGGATGATAGACATGAGTCTATCTGTAGTCTTCTACACAACATCATCTAATTAATTGTGCCAGCATCATTTGCTGAAAATGCTTTCCTCTCCCCATTCTTTTAGCTGTTTTGTGAAAAATCAGGTGTCTGTATGTGTGTGCTTTAATAACAGGATTTTATTTATTTATTTATTTATTTATTTATTTATTTATTTTTACACATTGATCCCAGTTCCCTCTCCCTTTCTCCATCCCTCTTTCCCTCTCTCCTCCCCTCACATGCACACTGACCACACTTTGCTCCCATCCTCCCACTTCCTTCTATTCCATTCCATTGGTCTTCTTGTCTTTCTTTGTGTCAATACTAGGTTGTTTTCAGTACATTAGCTCTATAGTGGATCTTACAGTCGAGGATGATGATGCTGCCTGATGTTCCTTTATTGTAGATGGTTGTTTTGCCTAACTTGTGTCTTTTGTTTTTTAATATATAGTTGAGTATGATGCTTTCATGTTTAGTGAAGAATTGTTATGGGAATTATAGGTGATTGCATTAGATCTGTAGATTGCTATTGGTAAGATTGTCATTTTTCCTGTTTATCCTACCCATCCAAGAACATGCTTGATCTGTCCATTTTCTGGTTTCTTCTTTAATTTCTTTCTTACAAGACAAAAAGTCCATGCTATTTAGTTCCTTCACTTGTTTGGTAAGCTTTAACCCAAGGTACTTTATGTTGTTTGTGGCTACTTTAAAGGGTTATGTTTCTGTGATATCTATCTCAACCCCATTGTCATCTGAATAAAGTAGGTCTACTGATTTTTTGAGTTTATCTTTTATCCTGCAAGTTTGCTGAAGTTGTTCATCAGGACACTCTAGGAGTCCCCTGGTATAGTTTTTTGGGTCGCTTATGTAAACTATCATATCATTTGCAAATAATGACAGTTGACTTTTTCCTTTCAAATTTTAATCCCTTGATCTACATTTGTTGTCTTGTTGCTTAATCTAGAATTTCAAGTATATTATTGAAGACATATGGAGAGATAGAGAGAGGTCTGCCTTGTCTTGTTCCGGATTTTAGAGAAATCTCCTTAAACTTCTATCCATTCTGTTTGATGTTGGCTGTTGGTTTGTTGTAAATTCCTTTTATCACTGTATGTGTTCCTGTTATGCCTGATCTCTCCAAGAACTTTATTGTAAATGGTTGTTGATTTGTGTCAAAGTCTTTTTTCAGCATCTAGTGAGATGATCATATGTTTCTTTATCTTTCAGTTTGTTTATATGTTGGATCATATTGATAGATTTTCATATGTTGAACCATCTATGCAACACAGGGATGAAGCCTACTTGGTCATGGTGGATGACATCACATGTTTTTATTGTTTAAACCAAAGTTGTCATTTCTCATGACTGGAGTCTGGCAATTCTTCCCTACCAGGTAATTGCCACATCACCTATCTATTTATTGTGAGAGTTAACAATTATTGATTTATTTTATTATTTAAATGATGATTTATTATGTTTAGGCAACAGTTATCTGTCAGGTAAGTTTTTAGGGATTTGGAAGTTGCAGCCATGGACATAGCAGACTCTGAATGCCACATGAATCACCCAGAGTGCTGAGGATCCTGGAAGATTGAGTTCAAGTAATTCCATGATGCCCACTTAGAAGAAATACAAGGACTCCACCAAGGAAAGCATCCTGCTTGGGATCCTGCTCTCCCTTGAAACCTCATATTCATTGGAAACTACTATGAAGAGCAACAATGGGATAATATATGTAAGACTCTTACAGACCTCCTGAGGGATGAATGAGCTACTCTCTCGGCTCTGCTGGTGACACCAATGTTGCTGTCATCTTTGCGGCTGCTACCAACATTGTAGCCACTACTGTTACCCTAGATATGGGCCCATCATCCCAGCTCATGCAGCACAACAGCAGAGACTCAGTGCCTCATGATGATGTCAGCCCAAAAGTCAGATCATCTAAATATATGATTATTTCATTATGCAAACCTGTCTTTACCTACTCAAGGAAAAGTAGATTCTGTATCCACCTTGTTGGAGTTAATTGTGGCATGTCATTTTATTATTTAATTATTTAAATCAATGATAGTATAATTTTGTTATCTCCCCAGGGGTGAATTATGAGACATTATCTCATCATTCATTTTATTATTCAAAATGAATTTAATCTATGATTAAATAACCAATGATCTCTTAAGTTTTGCTCCATCTTGAAGGATTCAAGTATAAAACACTATCCAATTACATAATATTTTTATTCATTTATTACAATCTATCTTTACTTATTCAATGATTTCTGGATTTTGAAGCCTCCTTGTGTCAGTCAAATGTGCAAGACCATCACATCCTCCGATGTTACATTTATTTAACCATAAATTTAGGTCATTAAATAATCGAAGATCACTGGAGTCTGGTCCCACCTTCTGAGATATAGTCTTCCATTAACTGTGGGAGTTAATGATGTGACATCATCTCATTGCTTGGCTATTTAGTAATTGAAATAGACCATTATATCAGCCATGATACCTCCAGTTTGGTGCCACCTTGACAGTGAAATTAAGCAAGGCCATCTAAGTATTTATTCGTGTAAATGCTTAAATAAATCATTACTCCAGGGAGAGATTAGTCTGATCCAACCATGTGGGATTTAATTTTGCAACATTATATCATTTTTTATTTATTTTATATTTATATATTAATTATTTCAACCAATGATGGTGTCATGATTCATGATTGGAGTATAACCATCTGCCCTAGGATATAACTATATGGCACTATTTAATTATATAAGTATTACTTCATTGACAATTATTGGAGTTTGGTTCAATCTTGTGGAATTTAAGTATGCAGGACCTTCCAATTATTAACTTATTTGATTACTTCAATGATGATGGGTTGATTGATGAAGGGTTTGGCAGCAGTGTCAGATGATTGGTGCCAAAAGAAGCTACCAGAGTGTGAGAGACACTGGGAGATCTGATGATTACTGATTACATAATAATGAATTTTAATAATCAAATGATTGAATAATTTTAAAAACTGGACGGTTTCACATCATCACTTTCCCAGAGGACGGTCCAGAACTGACCCATGAATGACAATGCCATCACTGATTTTGAAAATTCAATAATATAATAATCAGATGATCAGAGGACCTTGTCTAATAAACTCTGTTGGGTTGACAGCATGACACACAACAAAACCATTGCATATATGATGAGGCTGCTGTGGTGAATGATACCACAGCACCAGAGGCTCTGGCAGAAGTAATGGAGGTACCTCCACAGGCAGAGCCAAGAGAGAGCAGATCCTCACTCTCAGTTATGTAATTCCCAGCAGTGCTGTCTTGGCAACCAATATGATGCTGCCTGTGCCTCTGGTGCTGTTGCTTGTCCTTCTGATAGTAAAAAGCAATGATGGTCAAGATGTGGAGGAAGAGCTGCAAGATGAACCCTGTGACTGCCACACTCCATGATTGGCTCTGTCCAATCATGGCTCTTCCTCTGGGTTGGACCCTGGACTCATCAGGAGTTTATTTCCAAATCTTCCATTTGGGAAATATGCCCTCCCGATAGATAGATAGATAGATAGATAGATAGGCAGATAGATAGATAGATAGATAGATAGATAGATAGATAGATAGATAATTTGTGTGTCTGTTTCATGCCTGGCATCTCTAGGTGCTCAGAGTTCCCCACATATCTCCAACAAATAGACCCATCGGCATGCTTTGTAATCTTTCAACAGATGTTCTCAGGAAGGTTTGTAAAGATGGAGAATTGGAAGAGATTAGACAAGTTTGTTTACAAGAGCCTGGAACAGTGGTCTTCAACTAGCAGTCATTTTAGAAGATATCAAGAGTGTGAATGTGGGCCTCAGTAGTCTATAGTATTAATAGGAGACCATAACACCATTGTGTACTGAAAAGCAATTTTCTTCTGAATATGGTATGTAATCTGGGTACAGACAGGCTTAGCTGCTTTGGATGGGAGTTTATATGGAGCCAGAGAGGGAGACACAGATACTGGAGGAGGTAGATATGAAAGTAGACATGTACAAGTCAAGAAGGACTTGTGCGTGAAGTTTCAGTTGTTTTGGTGTGGGATGGTGTTTTTCCATGCAGGTTGATATGTTGTCCCATTCTGTATATGGACAGCTGCTTCTTTTACATGTCCAGGGCTCTGAAAAGAAAGGATGAAGGCACCTCAAAGGCATCATTTCAGGACACCTGGAATTTTGTGAGAGGTCTTTGTGCTAGACATGGGAGGGTATATGCTCTAATCATCCTATTGTAACAACTGAGAAATTTCTATTTTCCCTAGGTGTCTAGTATGCCTCTCCACATACCACTGGAATCTCTTCTGTCTATGCCAGAACGCAGGTAGGTGGAGTTCTATATAGGATGCAAAGTATCCCATGTATGAGAGGAACTTCCAATCACATGACCCAAGAAACAAGCCAGTGTATCTATCTTAATATCTCACAATTTGGACTTCTAACCAAGAACAATTAAAACAGATTTCGATGGTTATTGTATATTATCACAGCAGAAGTACATCAGTACAAAATATAAATTCTGAGTATCTATGCCCCAAATACAAAATCATAAACATTCATTTAAAAAAGAACAAGACTAATATTTAAAACGGACATAAAACCTCACACAATGATATTGGGAGACTTCAACAAGCCACTTTCACCATTAGACAGCACAACCAGACAGAAACATAACAGAGAAATTAAATAACTAACTGAAGTTATATCCCAATTGGTTTAAACAGACATCTATAGAACATTCTACCCAAACACAGAAGACTACTCCCCCCTCTCATCTCCAAATGGAACCTTCTCTGAAATCGACTACATACTAGGCAAAATGACAAAACTCAACAGATAAACACAAAAAAATGGATTAGACCTGTATCTCATCAGACCACCATGCATTATAGTTGAAATACAGCAACAACACAAATCACAATGATGACTGAGTCAAGGAAGGAAAATATTAGAGCAAGGAAAGATATGTAACAGAGGGAACCATTATATATGTGAAGAGAAAACTAATTCGAGAGAAATGTCCAGAGAACTACAAGTATGACCACAGCTATGTATCTGAGCAATAGTGGAGAGGCTACTTTTAATGCCCATTTCTGATAATGAGACTGATTAATAAATTATATGCCATTCTAGATCCTTCATATTGTCACTGTTAGAAACAGAAGCAGACATCCAAAGCTTAACAATGAGCTGAAATCTGAGAATCTATTTGCAGATAGGGATGTGTGATACATGGTCAAGTGTAGGCTTCATATTTTCATTTCTAATTTTACTTTCTTACATGTCATTCTTCTTTATGATTATTTTTCCTTTATTTTGAGCAAATACTATTATTTTTGTTAACTTCTATAAGCCCTCCTCCAAGAGAGTTGAGGATGGAAGCTGGATATCCTGAAATGGATGTCTAACTGAATTTCAAAAAAGTTTTGTTTAAGAAAATAACGTCTCAATTACTTACACAGTATTTTTAAATCCCTGTATTGTTGTGTGATTATTAGGCTTTTAGTGTTGGCAGTCATTGTGAATTGTCAAAGCCAAGAGGCTGTGTCTCTTTATGTTGTACATTAGTAGACACTTAGTCCCTCATGCTGTCAAGAATGTTTTTCAAATTCTGTGAAATAGAAAGAGATTCCTGGGCCCAATATTCTTTGTATTTCAGATTAACTAACAAACATCTATTTTGAAATAAAGGAATTGCTTTAATTTTTGGGCAGTTCTTTTTAACTTTGTCACATTCACTTGGAGTAATATCTCATTCCAAATTTTAAAATGTTTCCAACTATCATATTCCATATGAAATCAGTGTTCTATGGAATTAGATTGCAATAAAAAAATCTGATTTTCAAGAATTCCATATATTGTAAATGATAACAAGACTTATGAAATTCTCAGGTTACCAATAGTAAGAATGTGAATATGTTATATATACCAATACCCACCTTCCTCTAACACTTGATTACTACATATAGTAAGCTACTCAAGGAGATTCTAGTGATCTACTTAATTGAGGAGGAGGGAAAGATGGCAGGATGACCAACTCAGCAACAAGCAGAAACCAGGACCAGGGTATAGTTTATGCTTATACCATTACTAAGGCAAATTCACTCTTAGGCATACCAAAAAGATACACAACTAAGAAACAAAAACAACTGTTCATCTATGTTGATGGCAGCATCAACCTCGCATTATTTGCAAATGCCAGAACATGAAAAGAAAGTAGATGAGTAAATTGTAGTATGTTTACAAAATGGAGTATTACTCAGCAGAGAGAAAATAAAAGGAAATTTGAATTCCATAGTCAAATGGATGGAACCAGAAGAAACCTTACATAATGAGGTAACCCAGACACAAAAAAATAAACTTGTTATGTATTAATTTAGACATAGAGCATAGGAACAGCATCCAACAACCCACCCCCCCACAGAACCTGGGAAACAAGGAGGGCCCTAAGAGAGACATACATGGTCCCTCAAAGATTTGAAAGGGACACAATAACCTGAGAAAATTGGGAGAATGTGTAGGGTGGAGAAAGAGGAGAATGACCACAGAAAAGGAGGACAGAATATGAGGTAGTAGAAAGATTAAGTAGGGGGGTGGGTTAGATGAGACCAAGGAAAGCGATACCATAATAGAGAGATCCATTACAAGTGTAAAGAGAAAATTGTGATTTGAGATGGAAACTTTAAGGTTGATACAAAGAATATGACCCAAGTTAAAAGAATTAATGATGTTATGGAGAGATTGTTCGATGTTTAAGAACAGGATGTGCTCTTGCCAGAGGACAGATGTTTGGTTCCCTACCTACAAATGATGGTTTACAACTGTCTATATCTCAATTTGCATAAAATCTAGATTCTCCATTGCCTTGCTGATCACCATGAACAATAGTCACACACATATTTAAATTCTTACAAAATTTATAGACAGAAAATAAATGTAAATATAAAGAATGTTTGAGGCGAAGGGAAGGAATTTAATGTGAGTTTAAAGACTTTTTGGTGTATATGATGTATTTCATGTTATGACTACTCAAAAAACTAAAGTAAATATATTAAAGTAATTGTAATAAAATAACATATAGTAATAATAGTTACAATAAAAAATAGTTCATAGTAGATTGATTAGCTCTGCATTGCTAGTGGATTAAACTCTTAGTTATGGGAAGGGGGAAATCAAAATAGAATGAGGACAGGGTTTTTGATACAAACCTGATACATGAGATCACATTTCAAAAAATAGTAGCAAACTGTGTGTATTAAGTAAGTTTGCAGCATGAGGCCATGGATATGTCTACCAAGATTTTATTGGTGGAGAAAAAAAGATGCCGATAAGGGTGAAATACAACTCTGTATTTTGTTATGGAGTCTCTGTGGCAAATGATTCAAGATTACAACCTTGGAGAGAAAACTGAGATCTATGGCATGATTAAATTGTGAACAGCATGTCTTTATTTATATTTTCTAATAAAACTTTATCAAAAAAGCAGGGATTTAGGAGTTTAATCAGAAATTAGATATGATAGCTTAACAGCAAGGTCATTGGTCTTAATATGCCTCTAAGCATTTGCTGCATACTGATTTTTGTCTTGGACAATAAATACGTAGAGGAGTTAAGAGAGGAGAAGATGAAGTGGGAAGTTAAGAAGGAACAGGATGGAAGGTAGAAAGGAATAAAGAAAGAAAGTAATGAAGAAAGAAGGAACAGAATGAAGAGGAAGGGAGGCAGTGTTGGAGGGAGAGAGTGAGAGAGAGATGGATTGTCAGTGAGTTGATGTTAAGGTTTGTGTCATATGGCTGCATACTCTAGTCTCTGTCCACTGAAAGAGTCAGTGGGAAGTTGTCATGGAAAGGAAGTCCTTGGCAGCAGAGTCAGCACATACAGTCTCAAAAAAATAGAAATTCTGTGCAGAATATAGAGTTTTACATACAGTAAAAATTTGTAATCTCATAAAATGGACAGGTATCTTGAAAACAAGTATCTTTTGATGTTTAGCAAGTATTTCAACATATGCTAGTAAACTTCCAAAGCATTTCCAATTACTATTAACAAGTGTTAAAAACCTTATTAAAAAATGTCCAAAATCTATTTATTCATATTTTGAGAAGAGCAAATATATTTTCTAATAATTAAAAGTGAGACAATGTTAGATACATTTAATTCTGTTAAATAAAAAAAAATCACTAAACTCTGTAATGATTGCAGTTATTAATTTTTTTTTGCCTGAGAAATACAATACTCTTTGATTTCATATGGTGTTTCTCATTACTTGGTGACCACAGAAGTTTTACATAAAAATTCTCTTATCTCAGGTGTTTTTTACAATAACTTTCTAGGAGTCCAGAGAAAGTTGTTTGTTCTTGTTGCATGGAAGCTCTGTGAGCATGGGTGTTTTTTAGCATGACTGTCATTTTTTGTTCAATGTGTTTGTTGCAGTCTTGTGTTGGGTAGCGTGTGTGTGTGTGTGTGTGTGTGTGTGTGTGTGTGTGTATGTGTGTGTATGTGTGTGACTATATTTCTTTTTCTCTGTGTGTCTTTGTATTGCAACAATTATTCACTTACCTAATTTCTCCCCCTATTCATAATTAATGTGGTCAAGTTGTTCTAAAGATAAGGAGAAAACCTTATTTTTATATCAGTAAATAAAAATGGATTAATCCAAAGGCACAAGAATGGTATTGTCTTCCTTCTGGAAATATATAAATTGAAGCATAGAAATTATGATTAAATACTCATCAATCTAATTGATTGGTATAATGATGCTTTTACGTTCATCTTTAGAATATTATGGCCCTGTAATTTTTTGATATGCTAATGAAAAATAAGTACAACTTAAAAAAGAGCCTTGCATTTTTTGGGGAAATTCAGTGAGGATATAATACGAGCTCAGGAATGGATTGGGTTGTTTAAGTATGTGGAAGTGTTACCTAAGTATGGCAGAATGTTTTATCATCACTGTTGCCTGGCAATTGTTAGGAGTATGGATTTTTCCTGCTGGTCATGTCCCACCACCTTGTCAGCCGCATATAACACACATTGTATTAATATATAATTCTGTTGGCTTGTTACTAGTTTGTCATTGGCTAGCTCTATCTTAATTATCAACTCGTTTTTATCAATCTAAGTATTTCCACATGGTTTCACCTTACCGGAGAGAGAGGCTGGCATTCTTCTCTCTCCGTACTCCATCTTGGATCTCCTCCCTAATCCTCCTCTTTCCTCCTAGTCCCCTAGTCCTGTCTATCTTGCTTTTCTATTTGCCAAAAGTGCTTTATTCATTAACCAATACAAGAAACATATTTACAGAATGACATCTCCCATCAGGCAATAATGGTGGTATTTTATATGTTATAACATGGCCCAAGAAGCAGAGAGCAACTGAGATACCGTCTTAACATTGGATAGTTAAGTCTCCCTCACTAAGTGTCCCATACAACATTTAATGACAGCATATGTGGCCAAATCTATGGAAGTTGGCCTAGAACTATTAAAATTACACAATTCAAGCTTATCTACTATCAGGGAATATAGTCTGTGGAAAAACAATTCAAAGACTTTTGTTGATGAATGTCATGTTCCCTAAGAAGCTTACCAATGGATTAAGAAAACAAAAACATACTCACAATTATGAAAAAAAGGTGAGTTTTCCATCATTAGCAAGGTTTTCATCCATTTTGTAGACCAGACTGAGGAAAAATTGGACAGGATTTCACCTCCAATGAGAACATTATTATCTGCATTAAGTATCTGATATCCTATGAAACTCTTGATACACAATGTCATTTTAACCATTTATGCATTTTTATTAAAATCTATAGATAAATAATCAGTGATCACTGGACATTGGCACAATCTTTTGAGAGTCTAGAAAGAGACATATTCTGCCAGACTATCTCATCCTCTGAATATATATATATATATATATATATATATATATATATATATATATATTGTTATTAGATAATCATCACTGAATTTTTTGTGCCACCTTGTTGCTGTCAAGTATGCAGACCATCTACTTATTTAATTATGTGTATAAATTTTGTAAATAGACTATGACATTATTGATCATGAGTCAGGTTTGGTGTTTCCTTGGGAGAGTGGATGATGTGACATCATCTTATTATTTGATTATTTATTTATTTATATAGGTGGTAACTATTAAGTCATGTATGGACCTGAATTTAGGTACCTCCTTGTGGGAGTTAATATGCAAGACCATATAAATATTAATTTATGAATTTATTTATGTCTTAAAGAAATCATTATTTATTTCAGGAATAGTTAAATGTGTCTTCAACTCATGGGAATTTAGCATGCAAGTTAATCACATCATTTTATTATTTAATTTAATCATTTATATCAACAATGTCATTCTTCATGACTGGAAACTGGCCAGTGTTCCCTGGGAATCAATTATGTGATATCTCCTAATTAATTATCTATGTATGTAGTTAAATATGTCATTACTTCATCAATTGTCACTGAGTTTGATGCCAACTTATGGGGAGTTAACTAGATAGGACCATAAAAGTATTGATGTAATGTTTAAAGGCACTGACTTTATTAACTAGGGGTTGAGCCTAGAGGTTAGGGTTTAGTTATGACAGTTTTTTTTTACAGCAGAAGTCCAGGAACATGAAGCAGTGCCAAGAGCTCCAAGGTCACTGGGAGTTAGGTATCCAGAAGATGATATGCTGTTCACTGAGAATTACCAGAATTTGACCAAGCTGAGTGTGGCAGTCACAGTGGATGCTAGCTGCTCTTACGCCACATTTCTGCCTTCGCCCTGCTCTAATATAAAAAGAAAAAGTGGCAGCACTATAGGCCCCTTAACATCACAGAGGTGTTGCCAGGGATTACAGCACAGTGAGCAACTCACTTCTCTCTTGGTTCATCAGTTCAAACAGCAGCCACTGCTGCAAGTGTACTAGTTTCTTTACTTGCCATTTCTGTACTGCACAAACCTGGTTCCACATGATGACATTAGCAGAACAGAGTTCATTAGACAAGATCAACTCATTATTAAATTATTGAATATTTAAAATTGCTGATGATAACATCATTCATGAGTTATGCCCATCATGTCCTTATGGGAACTGATGGTATGAAACCACCCAATTGTTTCATCAATTTATTATTTAAATCATTCAATACCTAATCTGTGATCTTTGGAGTTTAGAGCCACCTTGTGGGGGTCAAGAGAGCCAGACCATTTCATTATCTGATTATTTAGTTATTCAAATCTATCATCTATTTGATGAACAATAGGTCTGGCTCCTTTTTGTTGTTAATTGTGGCTTGGCATCTCATTACTTACTTATTTTTTTCATTCAATTTTATGATTAAATAATTAATAATCACTGGAGGTTGACCCACTCACATGGGACTCAAGTATGAGACATCATATAATTATTTAATTACTTAATCATAAAATCTCCCATTACATTGTCAGTGATCACTGGAGTTTTGAGCTAGAGCACATTTAGAGAGAGCTTATGGGGGGAACATTATTAGCAAACTTTTGATGAGAAATCTTAAAGAGAGCTTTAGATAAATAACTTTTGGGAAGAATATTTCTTGAAGAATAAAAGGCCATGAGTGGACAATGCATGTGAGCTTGTTTATTTTCTTCTTTCCCACAGAAAAGAAATTTTTCTCAAGTCCTTAGCATTTCTGTTGTAAGTCTGAACCCATAATGAATACATTCAAAAATAATTCTACAGATGAGTTTCCTAGTTAAATCCAAGTCCACTATAAAAGAAAATGGAGATAAAAAGCACATATCATTTATTAATTTGTGCCAATTATGATTTCTATGTTTAAAAATGTTGACTCAATTATATGTGTGAGAATCTCTTTATGGGTGTGTATACTTCAGAAGTGTGTGCAGAGATGAGAAGAATGCTTCAGATTCCCTGGATATTGAAGTACATCCTAAACAAATGCTAAAGGGCTATAGTAATCATTATATATCATTATTTCTCCAGTTATATTTTGCTCTTTTGTCTCTTGGCATTTTGGATTTCAAATCTTGATTTTACATCCACCCATTTAGTTATGCAAATTACTATTTAGTTACCATGCTGTCTGCGTTTAAACCTTGGGCCTTTTGCTTATGTTTTTCATGTATGTAATGAATGGAAGGATTTTTTACATCTCTTCTTTTCTCCCTCTCTTGTCTCTATTTTTTCTTTCCCTTTATTAATTCTTGTCTTTTTGGATTCCGCAGGTAAAATCAAGTTTTTTTATTAATACAAATTGGATGGAATCACTGTAGTTATGCATATTAAGCAAGAAGATTTCCTAGTTGTAGAATACGGTAGAAGATTTTGTGTATCCTCATAGTGAACATTATCAAAAGCAGAGACTTCCAAGCAGGCTATAAATAGAATGATGTTTATAAAATGGAAATAGGAAGAATTTCATATGTCCATGGTTTACAACAGCCAAGTGTGGAGTGTAGCAGAAACAGGGGGTGAATTTCTGAGTTCCTCCACATCATGGCCTTCACTGCCCTCTACAATGAGAAAGACATCACATCATCAACTCGCAAACTGACTCCAAAACATCTGAGTCCAAAACTGACTTATGGTCTATAATGACATCATCAATTTAATTACATAATAACAGGATCTGGCATAATTGATCCCACAAGAAGAAGGAAGCAAACTCCAGTGAATCTCGATTCAATGCCTATGTTATAGTTAAATAAGTATAATATCAGATGATGTGATGGTCTGGCACATTCAATTCCAACAATGAGGCTCTAAACTCCAGTGGTCACAGAATAAATAAAACTAGATTTTAATAATTAAATGATTAAAATTGTAAATAATTGGATAGTGTTTTATACTTGACTCCTATAAGATTGGCCAAATCTCAAGAGATAATTGATTAGCTAATCATATATTTGTGGTAGCAGTAGTGGCTACAATGTTGGTATCAGCTAAAAATGGGAGAGGGCAGGGGTATCACCAGCAGAGCTGAGCAACAACAGGTCAACTATGTTCTGGGAAATCATCCCTGGAGAGACCTCTGTGATGGTGCCTCGCCTCATGTGCTACTGCTCCTCCTCCTCATAGTAGAGTAAAACAAAGGTGAGGATGTGGACAAAGGGCAGGCAGGTAATCATACCGACCACAATGATTACCTTGGTGGAAACTTGTATTTCTTCCAGTCGGCAACAATAAA
This sequence comes from Cricetiscus sungorus, assembly GCA_030556225.1. Taxonomy (NCBI): domain Eukaryota; kingdom Metazoa; phylum Chordata; class Mammalia; order Rodentia; family Cricetidae; genus Cricetiscus; species Cricetiscus sungorus. The sequence continues at coordinate 1,523,453 of JANBXA010000739.1, read as the reverse complement.
TCTTCTGCACTCAATTTTCCAATATCACTAGCATTCTGGGTGATGCATATGGCATTCATGGCTGTGTTTATGACTTTAATTTCTAAATCCCTAACCTCTTTCATTTTAGGAAACTACTACTTAACTGTGATCATTAATGTCATCATCATTTAAATAATTAAATAAATAGTATTTGCTAACACTCACAATAAATAAATAGGTGATGTGGCATTTAACTGGCAGGGAAAAATGGCCAGACTCCGGTCATGAAGGATGACATCATCATCTCTTTAAAAATTAATCAAAAAATGATGATATTGCATACTTAACATCACAAGATGGAGCTTAATTAGCCTCTTTATGCAATAGAGGATGATTAATTTAAATAATTATACAAAGATTTACATGATCTTCCATAGTAACACCTAACATTAATTTAAATAATTTAGTTATGTAATTAGATGATCTGGCATACTTCATCCCAATAGGTGGCACCAAACTCCAGGTATCATGGATAACATTATCATTGTTTTATTTAACTAAGTGATCAAATAATGAATTGATATCACATCATCCACTTCCCCAAAGTGGCTACAAACCAGACGCATGAACGATGTTATAATTTATTTAATTTTTTAATTACACAATTAAATAATTAGATGGTCTTGCATACTTTACTTAAAGTGGTGCAAAAAATTCTCTGATCATCAATTATCTAATGTTCTATTTTAATAAGTGAGTTAGTACATAATCAGAGGATGAAATAGTCTGCCATACTCAACACCTACACATTGTTACTTGACTCCCACAAGATTGTGACAACCTCTATGGATCATTGATTTTTAATCACGGATTTTAGTAGTAAAATGCATAAATGATTAAATGTCATTGTGTATGCTGGTTTTAAGAGGATATCAGATAGTAGATGTTGGGCAGCAGCTTCATTGGAGATAAACTGCTATCCAATTTTCTCTCAGTGTAGTCAAAATCATGGATTAACACCTTCCTGAAGGAAGCTATCAATGGAAAATTTAACTTTTGTTGACTAATTGGAGACATTTTATCTTCTTAATCCACAATTTTCCTTCTTAGGGAAGATAACATTCATCAGCAAAAGCCATTGAACTCTTTGTCCACAGAATATAATCTCTTGATGTGAGAAGTCATTCTGTAAATGTTTCTTTTATTGGCCAATAGGAAAGCAAGATAGGCAGGCCTAGGAGAATAGGAGGAGAGAAGACGTAGTAGGGAGGAGATTCAACATGGAGGTAAGAGAGCACAATGCCAGCCCCTCTCTCCAGTAAGATGAGACCATGTGGAAACATGTAGATTAATAGAAATAGGATAATATTTAAGACAGAGCAGTTGATAAGAAACTTTTAACTGGCCAACAGCTTTATATCAAATACAGAATCTCAATGTGTTATTTGGGGCTGCTGCAGCTATGGGACCATACCAGTGGAAAAACATACTCTTAATATAAACAGCACTTTAAAGTGGCACATAAAACTTAACAACTTTAAAAAGGTTTTAGAAACAAAAAACAGAGACAAACAAGTCTTTTTGATAGAAGCATTTTTTTTTCTCAGTTCGGCTCTGTTTTGCAAGAGATTAACAGAGACTTGTGTGGCTCCTTTGAGGGAGTTATCCTGACTCAGCATTAGCACCAAAAACCCACAAGGCTTTTAAAGAGCTTTGCTAACAACTGAATGGTATGTATGACATCTGGCAATGGCAGTGACCACATCTCCATGCTGGTACCATGCTGCTAGATGGCAGCAGATACCAAGGCAGTGAGTACAGCTATCATCTCTGGTGGTAAAATTGCTAGCAGCCATCTTGGATAGACAGTGGCCGAAAGAACTGTGGCTTTCATTTTAGCAATGTTATAGTTTGCCAGATAAAAGACTCCTGGCCACAAACAAGATAAAGGTTTACAGAAAAGACAGTTTCACATTAATAAAAATCACTAAAGGGTTACAATGGCTTTTAAAATATATGTAGACTTGGGAGAGAAAAAGAATAAAATGGTGTGAAAAAGAGAGTAGCTGGGTGTGGTGGCACACACCTTTAATTCCAGCACTCTGGAGAAAAAAGCAAGCAGATCTCTGTGATTTCAAAGTAAACCTGTATACAAAGTTAATTTCAGGATAGACGAAATTTACACAAAGAAACCGTCTCAAAAAATAAGAAAAATAGAATTAGAAGAAATAAAGTAATAAAACGGCCACATAAAGATAAAAGAAAATCTGGATACTGTACAGTATTATATTGTCTTTGTATCATGACAGGAGAAAAGAGGGAGAGAGGAGATGAGAGGGGAGAGAACAGAAATAGGAGCAAGATAACGAAGAGCCTAAAATAGAGAAGAGGGAGAAAGTGTAATTGGGGTCTGTCTTTTAAAGGGGTCTGTTGCACCTGTGTGCACACTAGTATTCATGGAAGCCTGGATTGTCCAGAAATAATTCTTTAGTGCATTTTCCCATGTAACAGAGTCAGGCAACATAATGGCTAAATCTTACAGGTTGATTAGAGGCTAACAAGCTGTTGCATGTAGAAAAGAAAACTAGCCATTTCTTTGTGTGAGATATAACATCCCCAAGAAAAACACCAAAGTGGCTGAAAAATAATTATGAACTGAATTCCTAAACTGACAGCATCAGCTGCCTTATTATGAGTTCATTCAGTAACCTGGGTCTCCTTTTGATAACAGTGAGAGAGAAGCAAGCTGAAACCAATCATCTGACTCAGCAATTCACTCCTACATTATGAAGGACTTTGATGAAGTGCTTCAGACCAGTGTATGGGAGTGTGTTCCAGAGAGTACTGGTGGAAAAGAATTGAAGGCAGTTAGGCACCTCCAAAGGTATATGTTTTTTAGAGCAGGAGAAGTTGAGTATCTAGTTGAAAGAAGTGAGAAAACCAATCAGAAACCACAACACAAGGAAAATCCTCTCTCAGATCTGGAGGTCTGGACTACTTGACTGGGGTGAAATGTGAAGTCAAAGAATCCAAGGAACAAGAAGAATTCTGTACTTGTTCTGCGGTGGTGGCAGAAGCATAATATCAAAGCCTCCCTGTTCACTTAAAAATCCTGGTTAGTGGAAAAAAAATGGAAACCCAGGGTTTTCGATGCAATGCTTCATTAATACTGAAATGGTGAATCCATATTTAATCTGAGCACAACAGTCCTGGGTATTCCCCTAGAATAGAAAACAAGGGAACAGATGGTGGATTTAAAAGTGGATGATTTGCATCTGCCCAACACCAAGGTCGGGGCTCTAATGCCAGCTTTTAAAGGGCAGAGCCTGACCTGAGGTAAATTCAGAGGAGGGCTTGCTTTAGATATCCTGAGGTTGGGGAATAGAATGTTGCTACCAGCAAATCACTGTTATGGCTGAAACTTCACTCAACCCTCCTCTACCTACTCAAGGAACAGATGCCTGAGGTCTCCAGACTGGCAGCTAAGGGAAAATTTCTCCAACCACACCTCCTGCGGAGTCCACCAACATCTGATTCCCACACCCTATATCATCCCTTACCAGCAAGAAGAAGCCAGACTCAGACCAATGCCAACATACTTGGGGACTCAGGGGTTATTTAGTTGGAAGCCCTGTTGGCTTCTATGTGCATAAAAATTGTGGGGTTATTTAGTTTCCCTGTTCCAAATCCCACTCTCAATTGGCTGTGTATCTTCTGCTCATCTGTTCCTGTATCTTCAATTGTAAGAAACAATCAGAGTGTCTAGTGGACATGCCATTTAGAGGGGAGTTCTTGAGAATCCAGACTTTTTGCTCATATCATCACATGAAGAAGTCAGAAGTTATTTCATATGCTTTGCCTTTGGTTCTGTGTACATGAGCAAAAAGTGGAGAACACTGGTGTGGACCCTCTCTTGTTCCCAATATCTCTGTAACTCTCTCACTCACCCTCCCTCGATCACTCACTCCCTTTCCATCTCTGTCTCTCACTTCTCTCTCCTATGTTGCAGATCAAATCAAAAGGCCAGGGACTGCATCCTCCTGAGATGGAACCCCTCTGTAGTTCTGTATCATCATCTGTATAAGATGTTCCCCAATAACATTCTCCTTTCTCATTTGTCTTGGGTCTAGTAAACTTATTAACACTCCATCTCCACATGAATCATTTGTATTTATTGAGACTAAAGTCACATATGATGTCTAACATATTAACAAAATTGATTACATGACGAGGGATTTCTCTTTCATGATTTCTTCCCAATTAACTGATGTCAAGATTGTAAAAAATATTTAAAACATGTACAGGGTTAGAGATATGGATTAACAAAATTATGACAAATACATTGCCATGACCTATGTCAGTTTTCTGAGAACATACTGTAGTTCCTCCTATGGGAGTACTCAGAGATGTAACCTTCTTGTTAAAAGCAATGAACAATCACAAACTCACACACCAATATCCCATAACTACATTAAATCAAATCTCTAAATAGATTTTATATGTGAATATTTTCTTATGTGCTCTTTCCTGTAACCCAGATGTTGAAGGTCTTAAAGTCTTCAAAGTTTTCCTACAACATGGATTGCTTCATGTAAAAGAAAGCAAGCATGAAAGTTTGTGCTTAGAGAAAGCAATCTATCTGAATGAGGTTTTTATGTAAATAATGACAAATATTAAGAAGAAATAGGGTGCCCTTATTAGTGAATTCCTAGGAATTTAGTCTACATGGGTTTTCATTTGAGAATAAAACAGAGACAATTAATTTCTTGAACAGATTGCTCACAATTGTCAGATATTTTTCTCTACAGAATCCTATGTAACACAATGTGGGTTGCTGAAGACAGAACCACATCATTTCAGGTAAGATTCTCTTCCAGAAGATTTTCCTTAGGCCCACAAAAATTATTGTCATAAACAAAGTGCACAAGTTTACCATAATGCTTACATGTATGGGGTTTCTATGCACTACCATTTTTTTGTGATTATATAGATTAATGACACATAGAGAGTCTTCACCACATGGGATACATTCTGCCACAGACTGCTCAGTGGGTAACAGGTCTGCATGGAGACCAAGACTCGGATGACCAGGTCAAGAGTGTCTTCACTTGACAGACAGACACAAACCCACTTGAGGAGGTTTGTGAACTGCTGCAAAATTTATTCAAAGTATCAGGTTTTTATGCAGAAAGAACGGATCTTTGGCCACAGTTTAAAGATAAATAAACATTCTATAAAAATATCAGAAATTCCTTTTGAAATATGAGATAGTAAATACATCTAAGCAAGTGCATAAGTGAGAGCCTCTGTCTATTTTGGCCTGCTTGTAGTCAGCATATCAAAGATTTGATTTACTGAATAAAGAGAAGAATCATTGTCTTTGAACACTAAACTTTTAATAGCAATGATTCAAGGGCCCGAAGATAGCAAGTTATAGTTTTGTAATAACTCCCACAGTAGCCTAGCTGCGGGTAGGCTGATTACAGGCAAGGTCACATTGTGGGCTGCTTCCTTACAGCTTTAGCCATACTTGTTTATTAGGCCTTGGGCTTACATCTGGCACTGTGGGTTTTATGATTGGGGGAACAGTGGTCTATATCCATCCACTGAATGTTTGTATCTTTTTCAGTTCCTGAAACTATATCTAACTGTTTTCTAGGCTTCTCCGAATTAACAATGGAGCTACAGGCTAAAATGCCCATAATTAAAAAGCATTATTGTTATCATAACACAAAACACATCTAGCACCCATTCCAAGCAGCCAGCCAAACAAGCACCTACAGGGACCTGGACCACTTTTCCCCAGGAAGTGTAACCACGTGTGGTGCAAACCTCTGGACAGGTAGCCATTGAGATATCTCTCAGCATTGCTACACTGTCTCCACTGGGGCTGGTGTGTCAACATTCATTGTCTTTCATGTATGCATTCTTATATGACTTAAGAGATCGATAAGGTATGCAAAGGTTTTACCACATTGATGACATTCATAAGGTTTTTCTCCACTGCATGATTTTATTTGATGTTTAAGCACATCATGTGTGTGAAAGAACACATACAGGTTCTCTCTCCTGCATGTGTCTTATATGACTTACCAGAAGGCTGTATTGGCAACAAGCTTTACCACATTGATTACATCCATAAGCTTTCTCTCCCATATGTGTTCTTGTATGTATTTTAAGCTAACAAATCCTTGCAAATACTTTTCCATATTGATTACATTCATAGTGTTTCTATCCAGTATGTGATCTTATATGAATTTTAAGCTCACCATGTGAGCTTGTGAAAGCTTTACTACATTGGTTACATTCATAGGTTCTCTCTTCAGGATGTGTTGTTTTATGACATAACAGAGGGCTGTGTTGGAAAAAAGATTTACCACATTGATTACATTCATAGGGTTTCTCTCCAGTATGTGTTCTATGATGAGCTTGGAGAGTAAATGTAAACATTCTACCACATTGATTACATACATAGGATTTCATTCCAGTGTGTGCTCTTTTATGTCTTTTAAGCTGACTCTTCCTTGCAAATGCTTTACCACATTGGTTACATTCATAGGGTTTCTCTCCAGTTTGTGTTCTTATATGTCTTTTGAGCAGACCATTCCTTGCAAATGCTTTACCACTTTCATTACATTCATAGTGTTTCTTTTTAGTATGTGCTCTTTTATGAATTAAGAGACACCAGTGTTGTGAAAAAGCTTTTCCACATTCACTGCATTCATATGGCCTCTCTCCAGTATGTGTTCTTCTATGATTTTGAGATGATTGCATAGTGAAAATACTTTCCTACATTGATTACAGTTTTGTGTTTTCTCTCCAGTATGTGTTATATGTCTTTTAAGCATGGTAAGTCTTGAAAATGTTTTACATTGACTATATTCATAGGTTCTCTCTACCATGTGTGTTTTTTAAAGGACTTGAAGGAAACTGTGACATGCGAAGTCTTCACTTCTATATGGTTTCTCTCTAGTATGATTTTTACATGGCTTTGAAAATGCCTGTAATACACAAATATTTCCCACATTTATTGTGTATATTTACAGGATTTGTTGCCTTATGTCTTCTTTCATTCCTGCAAAGTTAATTAGCATATGTAAAACTTGACCACATGCATGATACTATATATACTTAGTACATATATAAAATTAATTTATAATTTGATGTAATTGTAAACAACAATCAGTTCATAAGTTTACATTCATAATACTTCCCTCTTGAAGTATTGCTTTTTTTATTGAAGATACCTGTGATTCAGAGGAAGAGCCTCTCTTTCAGGGTGCACATTTATGGCATCTATTTACATGATTTTTCTCACATAATTGAAAAGAACTGGACCAACTCAGAGCTTTGCCACATTTATTGCATTTATCAGTATTTCCATAGTATACATTACACTACATTGGCCTGTTATGAGTAGGTTTTCCCTGCCAGTCGGTTTGGTCCCGCCATCATGCCAGCCCCCATAATACACATACTCTGTATTTGATACAATTCTGTTCCCCAGTTACTAATTCCTTACTGCCTAGCTCTGTCTTAATGATTAACCCATTTTTACTATTCTAAGTATTTTCACGTGGATCATCTTATTGGCCAGAGGGGCAGACTGGCGTTCTACCTCTCCAGGCTCTCCATGTTGACTCCTCCCAACTTCCTTCCTCCTAGTTTCCTAGCCCCATATTTTGGTTTCCTAATGGCCAACAGAGCTTTATTCATTAAAACGTATGAGAAACATTTATACAATAACATCTCCCATGATCTCTTCTTTTCTGTCTAAAATAAAAGAAGGGTTTTAACCTTAGTATAGCAAAAATGATGTGCTGAGTCTCTTGCTAAGATACACAACATGTTTTATCTGTTGAGCCAAAACTCTTCTACAGATTAACGATGAAACCAAAATAAATAAACATGAAGCATCAGAATGAAGATAATATACATGGTAATTTTGCAACATGAAACGAATACAATCCAATGACAATGAACACCAATTTACAACAAAATCCTGATTACAAAGGCACATTAACATTTGATGGGAGATGTTATTCTGTAAATATGTTTCTCATACTGGTTAATCAATAAAGCACTGTTTTGCCAATGGGAAAGCAAGATAGGCGGGCTAGGAGACAAGGAGGAAAGAGGAAGTAGTTAGGAGGAGTCAGCATGTAGAGCCTTGAGTAAGAAAGATGCCAGGCTTCTGCTCTGGCCAGTAATATGAGCCACATGGAAATACTTAGAATAATAGAAATTGGTTCATCATTAAGACAGAGCTAGCCCATAAACAATAATAGTAACTGGCCCACAGGATTGTATCAAATACAGTCTCTGAGTGTTATTAGGGGCTAGGGCGGAAACAGATCAGTGGGAAAATGTGCTTGTAACTTAATGGTGCCAGAAGTGGAACTGAGAACTTTCACTTAAAACTTGATAAAAGCTTTAAAAGGGGTTTTAGAAACAAAGTAAGAGAAACTAGAAAGATTTCTTGGTAGCAGCATTTTCTCAGTTGGATTTGTTTGCTGTAGACAGAGATTTGTGTGGCTCCTTTAAGGGAGGTTTCTAATATTGGAATAAGTGGCAAAAAACTACAATGCTTTTAAAGATCTCTGTTAACAATTTATTGGTGTGTATGAGAGCTGCAATGAAGGTTTCCACTGTGTTTTCAAAAAAAAAAATACGCTGGCTTGTGAGAAAAAAATAAACAGAATACAATGGTTTGAAAAACAAAAAAGGAACTAGAATAGCTGGGTGTGGTAGTGCACACCATTAATCCCAGCACTTGGGAGGCAGAGGCAAACAGATCTCTGTGATTTCAAAGTGAATCTGGTATGCAAAGTGAATTCTAGGACAGATAAAAGTTACATAGAGAAACCCTGTCTCAAAATATGTAAAAATAGAAATAGAAGAAATAATAAAGAGTAATAAAGAAGCCATGTAAACATGGAAAGCACATAGAATCTTTGGATATTGTATGCTATTCTGTTATCTTTAAATTGTTTGACTTCTGAGAAAATAACAACAACTGATAAAAAGAAATGATGCTATATTAATTCAATTTATATATTTTAAAAATGCTCTGACTCCAAAATTTAAGTACAAGGACAAGTTACTGAGGAAAAGGATTTCTAATTTTGTCTCCACAGAAAATGAAAGCTGTGGATTCCTTCCAGATTAATGTGGTTTGATCAAGGATGACCCCCTGAAGCAATGTCAATGAGACATTGCAACCTTGCACACTACAGCCACGATTTCTGGGTCTTCTTAGGATCTCCATGACAGCACCCCATACCATCAGGAAGTAGTTTGGAAAGAACTATTCCCAAATTCCCAAATATTGTTTATGAATGTTTGTTTACATTTAAGTGGGCTTCGTTATTAATGGCTATGACCACAAGCAATCTCTTTAAAGGTAAAAAGGGAATTATAGATATGAATGCTTTGTTTTGGAATGGATTTTCATTAATTGATACAATTTAAGGTCAATTTTGTGATATATATATATTTCTCCTCTTGTTTAGGTATTATCAAATATAGCTCATTAAAAAATATAATGTATTATTTAGTACAGATTATAGAGTTACCTATGATAGCCAAAATTTAGAGTTAAGTTAGTTAGGATTTCTAAATATACAAAGATGTATTTGAGATGGATAGACATTCTTCAAACCTTTCAAAGACCTACAGATATGGCATTTAAAATGGTTGAGGGTTTATATTGACAGTGAGGCACAACTGGTCCTGGTAACACCACCTACATCAGAAAGGAAGATAGACATCGAGGAAACACATTATGGAGTTTGCTTGTAATATGGCAAGACTGGCCATTTGGACAACGTATTTCTCTTGTATAGACTGTTTGACTTTATGCTGTATAAATTGTACATGCAGGTACCACAGAAAAAGTGACTGCTGGAACAAGATGGACATTGCTACAGGATTTCTGCTTCTTCCAGGACACAGGGAATAGTGACTGACAAATTGCCAATACAGGTGGACAGTTTAAAGTTTCCTGCTTTGTTGAGGAATCTGGGGACACATTATGGCCTATGGGCTGATTATGGAACATTACAGAACTTTGGGTGACTGACCAGGCAATGAGTTGTCTCTGTCATTTCTAGAGTTTATATATTATCCTTCTGTGTTCTTTGATGGAGTTGAAAACTATAGTTATGTTTATAGTTTTCCTTAGTTAGGATTAAAGATAATTTACATATCGGACTTTAGACTCACACAGATAGGATAGATGATATTTTCTTTAAGTGTTACAAAATGTTAACGGACTAAATATTGTTAACTGTGATTCTTATTTGATAACTATTGTGTACATTTTGCTATGTTAAGGTTAAATCCCTTCCTTTATTTTAGGCAGAAAAAGGAGATGATGGGAGATGTTATTCTGTAAATATGTTTCTCATACTGGTTAATCAATAAAGCACTGTTTGGCCAATGGGAAAGTAAGATAGGTGGGGATAGGTGACTAGGAGGAAAGAGGAAGTAGTTAGGAGGAGTCAGCATGTAGAGCCTAGAAGAAGGAAAATGCTGGGCCGCCGCTCTGGCCGGTAAGGTGAGCCATGTGGAAATACTTGGAATAATAGAAACAGGTTAATCATTAAGACAGAGCTAGCCCATAAACAATAATAGTAAATGGCCAACAGGATTGTGTCAAATACAGTGTCTCTGAGTGTTACTAGGTGCTGGTGTGGTAGCGGGGCAGTGGGACTAGACCGGCAGGAAAATGTGCTTGTAACTTACATTTTTTTGGAAATACTCAGAATGCTCAATGAAATTATGAAAACACAGTACACAAACTGACATAATATGACTTTTCTACCTGCGTCAAAGCTACAACAATCAAAATATATAAAATATTTGTAAAAGAATAAAAGAGAAAGAGAGAATATCCCAAGAACAAAGGCCAGAAAATATCATCAACTATTAATATGAAGTAAAAAAAAAAAAAGTTAGCCAGGAAAAGTATGATCTTGACCAATGTTATCCAAATACCTATGAATCCATGTGTACAGAAATTAAAAAAACACAGACTTCAACATTCCAATTAAATCAACTCAAAGTGTCCCTTCAACACTATTACCATGCAGCTATGGATATCTATTCCAAAGACAGAAGTTCACTGCTCTAGAGTTATCTATGCAAATGGAGCTGATCTTCTGATATGCCTTTATACTCCTTTATGCCCCTTTTATGGTTTCAGGTAAACTGATTCCAGATTTATAGTTCCAGCCCCTCTAAGGCCTACTCCTAAAATAACATGGAAGAATAATTTAAAATCTTCTTCCTGACACATGGCTTATGGCCCAAGATGAGGGCCATTACCTAACTCCCTACTGAACACTATACACACCTGAGAAATCTGTGCAGAACAGAGACTCCTTTTGTCTCCTGAAACTAAACTTCACTTAACACAGTATTTTAACTGGTAGTAGCAGAGAGTTAAAAACATTATAATCTTGTATTGCTGAGAGACATCAACATTACCATTTCTTAATAATTTCTAAAATATTTATAAGACAAACCTGAAAGTGGAATGAAATATTCAGAACTTCAATAAATCAGTTTTTCAGTATCAGCCCTACTTGCACACCATAAACATTGCATGCATTTACTCACTGGATAGTTATGTAATTAGCAGCACATCATCCTCATATGCCAAGGCAATAGTCTTGCCCTAACTAAGAATCACATGGACAGGAAGGCTCACAGGTCTATGGCAACTGCACAGGTCACCATGTGGACCAAAAGAACCACAACTTTTCTCAAAGCCCATACAAATCTTTGCAGAAACAGCAGCTGAGAAGATCTGCTTTGAAGACCCTAAACTCACAATGGTGTAACCTGTATTCTTCCTTACAATTTGATAGAACAGAAGGAAAAGAGAATCCAGAAAAGAAGTCTTCTCAGAGTCCATAATTAGCTGTGACCACCCAGTTGGGCCTATCATTTTTGCAGCTACCCTACCAGGGTTTCAGAAGACAATGACTCAGATTGCACAGTTCTTGTAGGTCTGCACTACCTGCCCAGCAGACGGGCCTAGTCAAGAAACTTTGTGTTTTAGTATATATTCTTCTACTGTCTTGGAACACAACCTGCTCATTATGCAAATCACAGTGTCCTTAGTATGTACAATTTATTACGCACTTATTGTTCCTGGCCACTAACCCTTGACCTCATATCTGATAAATACTGCAGCCAAATGTATAACACCTTCAAATGTTCACTATTTTATTGTTTAACTCCTGCTTAAGAAAACCAGGTTGTGAATTAGAAAACAATGAGGAATTATAGTAGTGCTTGAGGGGCAGAAAATAATAAGTGGATATGATGTAGTTATCATCTAAAAAATATTTTGAAAAGCTGAAAAGTGCTTCATGGCAATGTGCTCCACAGATAGGAGCACATTGTTTCTATTAAAGAACACTAAGGGTTTTTCAAACCTTTTCTCTCAGACTGTACATCCAAAACCACAAAAATAATAGTTCTGTTATATAGTCCACAACAGTTCAACCAGACCAATTTTTGCTGAATACAACAACTATAGCAATTTGTATTCATGATTATGACTTTCCTCTATCAAATATCTTGATAGCTCTCATCTGTGTATTTCAAGAAACTGCCCACCAGAACAATTAATGGATTATTTTGTAACAATTACCTACTTCCACATTGCTCACATCAACTACTGTTTAAGAAGGAAATCTCAGCCTCCATCTTCCTATCCCTTTCTGCACTGTTACTCCACCAGTACCAGAGTTGGTCATGAACTCAATACTTGCACAGATCTCTATTTATAAGTCCCCATAATAGTCAGAGATCTGGGGAGTTCACTCATTTTCTGGTGTATTTTCCTTCTCACTGGACAGCAAAGGCCTAGACTAAAGGAAGTGTAGGATTTTCTTCCCAGCACTGTGCAAAAAAAGCAGGATTAGGAGTTCAAAGCAATTCTCAATAATGCAGCATAAGACAAGCCAAAGTTACAGGACAATTTGCTCTACCCAGAAATAAATAATCAACATCACTTCAGAAAAGGAATGGAATGAGTAAAATCTAAAAAACATAGAAGAGCAGAAAAATAGTGATAAAAGCAGTAATATGTTTAAAGAAGACATTTAGAAAGATACTATTAGCTGGGTGGTGGTGGCATATTCATAAAATGCTAATGCACAAGAGGCAGAGGGAAGACTATCTCTGTGATTACAAGACAAGGGTGGTCTACAGCATCTAGTTTTTTGACAGGCTCCAGAGCCACAAAGAAATTGGGTCTCAAAAAAAAAAGAAAAGAAAATTGAAAAAAGCTAGGAAAAAAGATACCAGTCTCCGCTGGAGAGTGCTAGGCCCAGACTAGATCCCGCTATCCAGGCAGGAACATGCTGAAACCCTGCATATTGGCATATTTGACTCCTATCACCAGGACTCTGCTAGAGGTGAGTCTGGGACCATATTGAGTTGAATTCTACCAACACTCTTCCCTGTAAACTCCCAGGAATGGGCCCTGATCTCACTCCCCTTGTGTGCTGTCCCCATCTCAAAAACACATAGGAAATAGATGATCTCACTTCATCAGAACCCAAGGGTAAAGCAGGGAAAATATATACAGAAAACTACTCCCAACAACAGATCATAAACAATCATTAACCGTCATTGATCATTACTTTTCCTCAAATTTAATAGTCTTAACTTGCTTATAAAAAGACACAGGCTAACAGAATGAATATGGAAACAATATCCATCCTTCTGCTGCATAAAAGAAACATATATAACTTAAAAATATAGATATTATTTAGGGTAAAGGGCTGGAAAAATATCTTCAAATCAAATGGACCCAAGAAGCAAGAAGGTCTAACAAGTTAAACTTCAAAGAAAAATCAACCAAAAGTAATGAAAATGGTCATTTCTTATTCAGCACAGGAGAAAACCTCAGCATAAAATCTCAATTCTGAACCTCTATGCCCCAAATACAAAAGCACTCACATTCATAAAAGAAATGCTACTAAAACTCAAACATCACATAAAAACGTACACAATTATAGTGGGAGACTTCAACACATCATTCTATCCAAACAGAACAAAATATACGTTCTTCTTTGATCTACATGGAACATTTTCTAAAATGGACCACATACTAGGTGACATAAAAATCCTCAACAGATACAAAAACAATTAAATATTCCCCTGTATCTTATCAGATTCCCATGCTTTAAAGTTGGAATTCAACAAAAACACAAATCGCAGAAACCTTACAAACTCAGGGAAACTGAACAATCGCAATTGCACCATACCTGTACCAAAGTAGAAATACAGAAAGAATTTAAAAATGTCCTAAAATTCAACGAATATGAGGACAAGAAATACTCTATTTCATGGGAAACCTTGAAACCAGTGCGATGAGGGAAGTTCATTGCATTAAGTGTCCGTATGAAGAAAATGGAGAATAATCACTTTAGAGAATTAACAGCACAACTGAAAGCCTAGCAAACTCAGCCCTCAGGAGTAGGTACCCTAATGAATTTTTGGGCTGAAAACATTAAAGTAGAAAACAAGCAAATAATACAAAAATATCAAAGCAACTATTTTATTAGAAAATTAACAAGGTAGACAAACCTTTATTCAAACTAACTAAAAAGCATAGAGAGAACATGGAAATTAACAAAATCAGAAACGAAAAGGGGTACAAAGCAACAGACACTCAGGAAATCCAGACAATTTTCAGGTCACACTATGAAAAAATATTCTCCAGAAAATTTGAAAATTCAAAGGATTTGAACAAATTTCTGGTTAACTATTACTTACAAAAATGAAATCAAGAACAGACAAGCAACTCAAATAGACCTATAACCCCCAATGAAATACAAACAGTCATCAAATGCCTTCCAACAACAACAACAACAGCAACAAACAACAAAATGCCCAGAGCCAGATTACTTCAGTGAAGAATTCTACCAGGAATTCATGGAAGAACTAATACCAATACTCCTGAGATTGTTCCACACAATGAACAGAACTCTTTACCAAACTCATTACCAAACTCTTTTTATGAGGCTACAATCCACACAAAGACATAACTAAGAAGGAAAACTACAAACCAGTATCCCTCCTGCACATTGATGCAAAAATATTAAAAAAAAAAAAAATACTGGCAAACCGTACCCAAGAATATACCAAAGAAATAATCCAATATGACCAAGTAAGTTTCACCACTAGGTTGCAGGGATGGGTTCACATTTGAAAATATATCAACATGATCCTCTATATAAACAAACTTAAAATAAAAAAATCACACAATAATCTCCCTAGATGAAGAAAAACCCTTTGAAAAAATTCAACATTCTTTTATATTAAAGGTCTTGGAAAGACCAGGAATAACAGGAACTTATGTAAACATAATAAAAACAATATATGGTAAACCAAGTGCCAATATCAACCTTAAACAATTTGATATGGGAGACTGCTTCCTGAACATAACTCCAGTAGCACAGACAATATTGTCAGTGAGATTGACAATAAATGTCTCTGTAAGACAAATGACACAGTTGACAAGACCAAATGGCTGTCCACTGACTGGGAAAAAAAATCTTTGTCAATACTGCATCTGTCAGAGGGCTGATCTCAAAAATATACAAAGAACTCAAAAAACTCATCAAGAAAACACCAAATAATCCAATTAAAAATGGGGTATAGAACTGAATAGAGAACTCTCAATAGAGGAATAAAAAAGGCTGAAAGACACTTAAGAAAGTGCTCAACATCCTTAGCTATCAAGGAAATTCAAATTAAAACCACTTTAAGATATCATCTTACTCCTGCCATAATGGCTAAAAAAGAAACACCTATGACAACTTATCCTGGAGAGGATGTGGATAAAGGAGAACACTCCTTACTGCTGGTGGGAGTGCAAACTTGTATAGCCATTTTGGAAAGCACAGAGATCTGCTTGCCTCTGTCTGCCGAGTGCTGGGATTAATGGCGTGCACCACCATAGCCATCCATTCAACTTCCTTTTTTCTTTTTTAAACCATTGTATCCTGTTTCTTTTTCTCTCCCAAGCCAGCATATTTTTTAAAACATAGTGTAAACCTTCATTGCAGCTCTTGTATACACCAATAAATTGTTAGCAGAGCTCTTTAAAAGCAAGGCGGTTTTTCGCCGCTTATGCTAATTTTGGAAACCTCCCTTAAAGGAGCCTCGCAAATCTCTGTCTACAGCAAAACAAATCCAACCGAGAAAATACTGCTACCAAGAAGTCTTGCTAGTCTCTGTTCCCTTGTTTCTAAAAACTATTTCTTAAGCTTTTGTTAAGTTTTAAGTGAAAGTTCTCAGTTCCACTTCTGACACCATTATGTTATGGCAGGTTCCTCCCCGCCAGCCTCTCTGTCCTGCTGCCAGGGTCCCACCGCCACGTGAGCCCCAAATAACACTCAGAGACTCTGTGTTTGATACAATCCTGTTGGCCAGTTACCATTATTGTTAAAGGGCTAATTATTAACTGTCTTAATTATTAACCCATTTCTACTTATCTATTTCCACATGGTCGTCTTACCAGGGAGCTGCAGAAGGCGTCCTGCTTCTTCCCTGGGCTACATCTCCATCCTCCCTCCTACTTCCTCTTTCTTCCTCCTAGTCTCCTAGCCCCACCTATCTTGTTTCCTATTGGCCACAGAGCTTTATTAATCAGTATGAGAAACATATATACAGAATAACATCTCCCATCACATGGGTCTCAGCTAAATGACCTGAGCAGTCTAAGGGACTTCAGACAGAGTATCTCAGTGCAAAAAGGACTTTGCAGGTGAATCCCCATGGAGGGATACTCCCTTAACCTAGAGGCAGGAGAGAATGACTTGAAAGATTTAACTGACCCCTCATGGAAGGCATCACCCTATGTGTGTAGTGGAGATTGGATGTGAAGGGTGAATGATCGGCGGGGCTTGGGAAGGTGCAACAGAGTGGGAGGAGGGAGGGAGGTGAAGGGAACTCAAGTTTGATACGCACAATAATAATTAAAAAAAAGAGAGAAAAGATACCAATGAATTTTTTTAAAAAACATAAAGTTAACATATTTTAATAATTTAAAATTTTTAGCTCTATTGACTTTGAAAAATCACACTTCCCCAGAGAGAATATAACTTCCAGCACAAGTTCTAATAGATATTAATAATAAAAACTCACAGTAATCTAGCAGGAAGGGTGAAAACTGAAGGATCACAGATTCAGAACATCTGGCCACTAGAGTTCTTATCTCTACCCATTCTCAGACAAAAGATGTGATCCTGTCCTCACACTGCCTGCTCACATTGACTGCTATCTTTTTTATCCCTCACTCTGACTGCTCAAACAAAGTTCTCTCACTGCATGCTCTTCTCTCTCCTCCACCTTATTCTTCCTCTCTATTGTCCAGCCATGTCACTCCTATCTCCAAATCTCTACTACTGAATTTAAAGGCCTGAAATCCCAAGTTCTGGGATCTCCTTACTGTGAGCTGTTTTTCTTTTAGACAGAATTTTTTCTCCCTCTCTCCCCTGTCTCTCTCTCACTCTGTCTCTCTTCATCTCTCTAATAGCCAGGAGTCGGCTTAAACTCACACAGTTCCATCTGCCTCCATCCCCTTGTGCTGGTATAAAAGCTGTGCACAACTTTTGCTTTGTTAGGGAAGATCTTGACATCTATGGCAGGTGATATTGGCCTCTATAGCGAAATAGTGTCTTGGGTGTGTGGGTAGCTAGTGACTTACATGCATGGCTAACTATTAAGTTAGGTATGTGGATGAAGAGTGACTTAGTGTGTGTGCCTTAGTAGTGACTTACTTTGTGTGGCTAACATGTGAGTTAGAGTGTATCTAACCAGGAACCTAATTGTGTGGCAAACTATTGACTTAGGTGTGTGGCCTACTACTGACTAGTATGTGGGGCTAACTACTGACTTAAATGTGACTGATTAGTGATTTAGCATGTGTGGCAAAGTAGAGACTTAAGTGTGTGGCCTACTAATAACATAGTGTGTGTGCTTAACTAGTGACTTAGGAGTGACTGACTTGTGACTTATATACTGTGACTAACTAGTAACTTAGTTTATGTTATTGACTAGTGCCTAAAGTTGTGGTTAACTAGACATGTGTAATTAATATGTTAGTAACTGTAGCTAATTAGTGACTTAGTGTATGTAGCAAACTTGTGACTTAACTGTGTGGCTGACTATTAACTTAGTTTGTCGGGCTAACTAGTGACTTAGAGAGAATGGCTAACTAGTAACTTATGCATGTGGCTAACTAGTGACTTAGGTTTGTGGCTGATTAGTGACTTAATGTGTGGGTAACAATTGAATTAGTTTTTGTATCTACTAGTGATTTACTGTGTGTAGGTATCTAGTGGGTTACTGTCTGTGGCTAAGTAGTAACTTACTGTGTGTGGCTAATTATTGACTTTGTGTATGTGGCTAACTAGTAGCCCAGATGAGTGTGACTAACTACTGTCTTAGGTGTTTTGCTTACTGGTGTATGTGTCTAACTAGTGTGTGTGTAACTACTGATTTAGTGTATGTGGATAACTAGTGACTTAGTGTCTGAGGCTAACTAGTGGTTTAGGTGTGTAGCTGACTAAAACATAGGTGTCTTAGTGTGCGTGGGTAACTGGTAACATAGTGTGAGTGGCTGACTATTGACTTAGTGTTTGTGGCTAGTTAGTGAATTAGGTGTGTGGCTGACTAGTGACTTAGTATGGGTGGGTAAGTATTGGTATAGTGTGTATGGCTAACTAGTAACTTATGCATGTGGCTAACTAGTAACTTCAATTTGTTGCTAACTAGTGACAGGTATATGGATAACTAGTAACTTATTCAATGTGTATAACTACTGCTTAGGCATGTAGCTGACTAGTGACTTAGGTATGTGAATAACTACTGTCTTTTTGTGTGTGGCTAAATACTACCTAATTTGTGTAGTAGACTCGTGATTTAGTTTTTGTGACTAACTAGTAACTTAGGTATGTGGCTGACCATTGACTTAGGTGTGCAGCTAATTAGTGACTAGGTGTATGGCTAATATGTTACATAGTGTGTGTTGGTAATTAGAGAGTTAGAGTGTGTGGTTAACTAGTGGGATAGTTTGTGGCTAACTAGTGACTTACACTTACCCATGTGTGTAGCTAAATAGTGACTCAGCTTAGTACTCTGATATTTAGGAAAGCCTTATTTGACAGATCACAAACAAAATATCAGTACAGTAATTAAGAAGAGATAGACTGATGCTGCCCTTATGCAGTTATTTCGTATTGAGCTCAGTAGCCTGACACATAGTTACAGTCAATGACTTGCTTCTCAAAACTCTGGGCTGACATTACTGTGTCACACAGGATTGAACATATCTGTACACAGAGAGTGACTAATGGCAAATTCAATATTCAGAACAAGGTTCCCAAATTGTACACCCCATATTCTGGTCTGTGTTCATACACATGATATAGATTAAAACATGCTGGGAAATTACAAAATCACTATTGCTATCACAGTCAGGTCCTTTTTTTCATAGTGGTGACTCCAGCAAGGAGTTGCTTACCCTGAATCCTCCTGCAGTGTAAACAATTTTTTTTTTTCTGGTATGAAGGAAGAGGCAATGCTCCACTTGCAAATCCTTTTCCTGTGACTTCACTGGATAGATGTATACCTGACTCTATGGAAAATTTAAATCTCTGAGGTGTTACAGTAATCTACAAATATTGAAGATATAGTACAAAAGACAGCTAGAACATTGTTTTGGAGAGAAACCAATGCCATCTGCATCAACATAAGAGGTTGCCTCATAAATATTCTTATAACAGGATGAAAATACATCTGTTCTAGTATTAATATGCCTTGCCAGGGAGAAATCACTTCATCCACTGACAAGATCCATGAAGACAAATACTTCTAACATAATATGTACCTATTTCTAGAAAATAATCAAAGAGGAGCAAGCCTAGACATATTTTGCATTTCACATATGCTATCCTTCTTAAATGGAGGATTCCACCACAAATATGTCCACAGTACTGTTCCTTAAGGATACCAGATACCTGAAACTGAAGGACCTGCTTCACATATAGGATCCTGAGAAGCAGGTGATGGGGGATCAGATAAATAGAAAATGTAGAAGGTAAAAAAGGTTAAAAAAAACTGGGTGGGGAGATTTGTCTCATGGCAAGTAATCTTCTTAAGGAGAATAGACTCTTGCATACTTCTTCCAGGTAGGAAATGGAAGGAATCTTCCATGAAGTCATTAGAAACTCATTCAATAGGACAAACCCAGGAGAACACCACTACAACAATGCAGCATGAGGGGAACACAGGGTATCTCATGATTATTGCTGACTAAGCTCACAGTAACCTTGGGACTGAAAAGCATAGCTCTATATAGTTTACATCTACAGAACTGAAGCAACATGTCCAGAAAGGTTTTGTTCAATACAATTACCAGTTCTTCCATGCAAATACTTGGCTTTACATAGTTTCTCTGTTTTATTGTCAATACACTAGGCCCATATGAAAAGCTCCCAAGGCCTAGGCCCCAGGCTGTTACTATCTCATCCAAGACTATCCGTCATTCCTGCCTGAGAGCCCAAATGAACACTTTGTTTAATCAGGCCACTCATATATCATTGGTTTACTTTTTAAAATCTGGTATATAGTTGCCACTCTGGTAGAACTGTTTTTCTTGAGAAAAAAATGCAACTATATTGCATGCTAGCCCTTAAGGTTGCTTGTCACTCTGTAATATCTCTATGAGCAGATTGTTATGGACAAGTTCTATAAAATGGGTAAGGGACCAAATGCTATTGTACAACAGGAGTTACTTCTGTGTAATATTTTGAATTCAAATGTCTGGAAAATTATGGTGAATAAATGTGTTTCTGGGATTCAAAATTCTAACAGGACTGGTCAGCATATACTTATCATTGTTTTAGAGGCAGTCCTACCTCAGCTAAATTTTACTTTGTTAGACATACAATCCCAAAGCATTTGTAAACCATTTATATAACCAATTCTTCTCTTCTATATCACTGCTTCATAATGAAGTGCTACACTCCACAAGACAGGCCTTTTACAACCTTATCACAAAATTATCAATAAATGAATCTTACACATAAAATGAAAATGCAATGTGCTAAGCTTCTAAAATATACTCAACTAAAAGGCCTCGGGAATTTTGTTGTCATTCTTTCAGTGGGTGAAACAGAAGTATGTAGAAGTTGACTAAAATGATATTTCTATACACACCTCCCTACTCCCAGTTACCAGAACAGATAGAGGCCATAGAGCAGTTATTTAGAGGCCTGTGTCTTGCTTCTGGGAATTTCAAGGACTGCATGAGATCTCAGGGCAAACGTAGTCTGGTTGCAGCTTCCAACCCAGATCCAGGGAATAGCCACACACTGGATCAAGCACCTCACCATCTGCCACTACCCATCTGAAGACAGCAGCACCTCACTCACCATGCTGTGGTTATCCCTTCCTCAAATCACAACCCACAAAACCACTGGCTCCAGTTTCCCTTTAATTCATGGCCAGAAGGGCCCTGCACTTCGTTTGACAGGCAGATTGTCTAGTAAGGCCTGAGTGATAACAGTACCTCCCAGATGGTTACAGAGTGCTAAAAGACACACAACAATGGTTCCTTATTGCCTTCTACAACAGACAAACACATTTCTACTTCAGCAGAGATGTGCATTTCTATAGCGCTTGCACTATAGCTGACCCCTGCTATATTTCTGCAGGCCACAGGCATTATCCTTTCTTCCCCCTAGACGCACTGTCACTAGCTAATTATACCTACTTCAATGGATTAAGTGATTCTTTGTGAAAATCTTGGAAGGGAACTCAGAATATTTATCATCTACTACACAGAGATTTAGGGATACACGAAGTGATATTTGTTATTTGGTTTAACACTAACTTTAGGTGAACTAAATTTGCTTTTTACCTGGTTGTCACAGGAACTTCATATACTCAGGAAAGTAGGAACAAGGTCTCCAAAAAAGAT
Source organism: Cricetiscus sungorus (assembly GCA_030556225.1). Classification (NCBI taxonomy): domain Eukaryota; kingdom Metazoa; phylum Chordata; class Mammalia; order Rodentia; family Cricetidae; genus Cricetiscus; species Cricetiscus sungorus. Next base: position 1,501,477 of record JANBXA010000739.1, on the reverse strand, counting down.
AATGGTTCTTTCTCCTGTAAGAAAGCTGGATGTTGGCTCCATGGGTCTAGAGTTGTATCCGTGAAACTTTGAGCAAACTCTTGGCAAATGCATAATAATGAGAAGTGTAGTATTCATGGAAAATTGAATGTGTAGAGAGAAATTGAACTAGGAAGTATGTATTTGTCAAGAACTATTGTTAAACAACACATCATCAGTGAGCAGTAAAAAACAAAACAAAACAAAAACTGAAAGACAAATTAAACTTAAGTAAACCCCTCACTTGAAATGAAGGGCAGTCTGACCTGAAAAGCTAACCAAGGCCACTATCAGTTCCCTGGAATTTGCTACCCACCTGCCACTTTCCCTCTTAAGACCCTAAGGTAGCCAGATATCAAGAATTTAAATTGCCCCTATGGCCAGTGTGCCAGCTGGTGGTAAATAGGGTCCTTAAGAAACAAGAGACACCTGAAACTGGTTTGCTTAGATAAGCTTAATTAGCACACATTGAGGCTCTGAAGTCTGATGAATAATGAGACTATCCAGCCTCAAAAACAGAACCCATCACTCTGGTCACATACTCAATGGACTCAAGGGTCACAGCCCCTCCCTTCCTAAGCTTGTGTTTTTTTTTTAAATACTCATGCCTGGAGAATGTTGCTTCTCTCTAGCCTGCATGCTACGATGGCCTGTTTGCACAAATGTTTCCCGTTCATTAAAGCCTCATGCATGTTGCATCAACTGGACTGGACATCAAATTCTTGGGGGTAGCAACAAAACAGGGAGACTCCTCATTCTGAGGGTGTTACAAAAACCAACAGCATTTTTCAAGGTTTTGTATTTGAAAAGAAATGTAGAATGAATCTCACCATACATGTAGAAAGTGGATTTATTAGAATGTCTCACAATCTGTGATCTACTTATTCCAACACTGCTTGCCTACCAATGGGAATCTGAAGAGTACAGCAGTTTTTAGTTTATCAGGACAGATGTGTCATCTGGTCATTATACACAAAAAAAGTAGGCTCTAAAGGAATAAACTTGGTAGCCAGAGCTAGGGTAAGCAGCGAAAGAGGGAGAGTTTCCTTCAATACCATTTCTACATGCAGGCTACCACCAGAATGTGAACCTTATTTTTTTCCTTTATGTGTTTTGTTTTCTTTTTCATTTTCAAGACAGGGTTTATCTGTGCTGCCCTGAAACTCATTCTGTGGACCTGGCTGGTCTCAACCTTAGACAATCAGGAAGCCTTCTTTGTCCTAGGATTTAACATGTGCACTGTCACCAAGCAGTTAAAGGTAGATCTCATCATCTATTTCCATACAAGGCCTCTGTGTGCCTTTGGCAGTCCTGGAATTTATTCTGCCAGTCTGACTTTTCTCAACCCCTATATGGATATCCATTCCAACTTTTCATGATTTCAGAGAGCTTCAATAACTCCTATTGTCATTAAGACATCATCTTTCCTACTGCAAGATGACTGTGCCTTGAGGATGAATATCTCCTATCTATATAATAATTGATTTGGGACTAGGCATGTTTACACACACCCTGAAGGAAGAGAGTAAGTACAGCTATGAGGAGCCCAAAGGCTGATAGAATGTGCAGTTAAGGAGTGCCTTTTGCATTAGAAGCAATTTCTGTTTTCCCTTTAATAGAATTCCCCTTTCATTAGCCCAACTTTGCGTTACTACTTAAGTTTGTTATAAGAATAAAACAGAGCATTCAGTATTGACTAAAACTCTCTGTCTAAGGTCATATTATGTCTCTGTCTTCCTTCCATCAATAATAGCTAGTCTTCTACCATTCAACACTCACTGATTCAGGAATGGACATGGGACTGAACAGCTATTTCCTACTACAGTCCTACAAAGTCCAGTCCACAACACTGTGCTGCACAGGTGCTGGAGAATTATTTGATCTGAAACTTAGAATGCTGTTACTCTCTCAAAAAGCATGAGTAACCCCATGGCACATGCCATTATTCCACAACATAGTTTCTTGTGCTATGGATATAAATATGAGTAATTGGTACTTCAAATTTCATGCGTCTTCATGTCCTCACTATTTACCCATGGGTTCTTCAACTTGAAGTACTGCCTTCAAAGTGGATTATCCAGGGATGCTATAAAATATCATGACAAAGGAAGTTTTATGAAACATGAAACACAAAAATTCTGTTGTATGTGTGTGTCTGTAAGTGATTATAGGTTTTTAGACCATAACATTTGTGTGGAAATCATAAGTCAATTTGTGGGGTCCACTATTAACTACCACCAGGGCAACTGTAGATTACCCTGGGAGTCACATCTCAGGAAAAGACTTGAGTCTTTCAAATGAGAATGTCTCTATTGAAGAAACATTCACTTCTTATCAGACCACCTTATAGCAGAAACAGGACTGAGGGTGTGGCAATGTTTTAGAGATGGAAAAAATTTCATATTTAGTTTGTTATTTTGTTTTACATATTTGCCTTCTAAGCCTATTAAGACCCATGGTATATGTTATTTACTGTTTTCTTTTTTGTTTTATAAAATGGTCAAACTGAATAAATATGCTTTAAATTTTCATTAATTTCCCTATTGTATTTTTTCTCTTTTAATTAACAATACTTTATTGCGACTTCCCGTCTTAAATAGAACTCACACTATAGACTAATCTGTCCTAGGACATCAGAGAGATCTGTGCAGCTTGACTCCAAAGTGTGTGAATTGTAGTTTGTCTTGTCAAGAGGAAAGTTAGTTCATTGACTTGGTTCAATTATGATGAATGACTGAGCCTGGTTGGTTAGTGTAGCCACAACACAGGCCTGGTCCTAACTCCAGTACAGAAGATGGTACCCATCAAATGCAGCTTTTCTGCCTCAAAGTCCATTGTCTTCCATCTTTGGGAAATATTATTATTCCTTATAATTTAGTCTGTTATAACTCATCAAAGGTCCTTGGAAGAGTTCTTTCTAATCCTGCTGATGTTGACAGCCAGGTTCACAAATTGTTTGCATAATTTTGTCTTTCTTTAATTCCTCCCTATCACTTCATAGCAATATGAAGATAAGTACAGGGTTAGAGATACGGAAAAGAAAACTTATGGAAAATACATTGCCAGAACCTACGTCAGGATTTGGAAAACATTCTGTAGTTCCTGCTACAAGAACAACTCAGGGATCCAACATTCTTGGAATAAAGTGGGAACAGACATAAATCAGTGCACTGGCAACACATAATTAAAATTAATAAAATCTTTAACCAAACATATTTTCACCTGTGAATATTTAATATTGGGAGAACTCATCCCTGAAACCCAGGTACCTGGGTTTTTAAAGTCTTAACAGTTTGCTCCAATATGAATTGCTTTATGTAATGCAAAGCAAATGTGTATTAATAGATTTAGAGAAATCAATTATCACAATGAGGCTTTCTATGTTGTTAAAGAAATGAGGGGAAACTCTCTCAACTGAAGAATGGATAAAGACGATGTGGCACATCTACATAATACAAGACTATTCTGTGGGAAACAAAAACAAAAACAAAAAACAATGGAATCTTGACATTGGCAGGCAAATGGATGGAAATTGAAGAAACCATCATGAATGAGGTAACCCAATCACAAAAAGAGGGGTTTTCTCCTCCAAGCAATACTGTGCTCAGTGGTACAATTCTCTGCCTTCTTTAGGTGTTTATTGCTGTAAAGAGACATCAAGGACCTTAGCAACTCTTTCAAAGAAAATATTTAATTGAGGTGTCTTATTTAAAACAAATTATCACTGGGGATTTGATGCCTCAATATGAACAGGATAATTAAATACAATGCAAAGTGAATACCAAACAATTAATAACAGGATATCTGATTTTAAATCTACATAACAATTGGAATAAGAATTCTCAAGGGGATGAAAAAATGGGACACATCTTGACACATTGTGACCTCTATACTTACTACAAATCTATGGTGATCAAGAAGGTTACAATATTTGTAAAAAGATAAATGGGGACATGCAGAGACAAAGCCAAGAACAAAAGCAGGAATATATAATCAACTTTTTATCAAAAGACCAGAGGAAGCTTAGCCAGGTAAAACAAGATCTTGACCAATCTTAACCAGCTACCCATCATGCTAGTTGTTTAGTTATTAAATAAAGAGACTTCACAACTCCCAGAAAATTAATTTGAAAGAATGCTCACTCTCTTCTGTTTCTGACCCTCCAGGTACTGACATTTTTCCCAACATAAATGTCTCATGGTCTATATCTCTCTAAAATTGGGGGTAATCTTTTGCTATGTTTCTGTAAACGCTCATGTCTCCTTATAGTTTAAGGCACAACCAGCCCCATGATGTAAATGCAAAAGATAATATAGAAGAATGACTTAATGTTTACTTCCAGACACATGTATCATGACACAGCATGTGGAAACTGCCCTGCCCACCCACTCAACACTATGCACACCTGCAAAATAAAAAATTGCTTTTGTTCCCAGGCAGTTAAATTTCCTGAAAGATTTTATGGTAGCTAGTGAGAACAGAAAGTTAAAAGAGCTCTGATCACATATTGCTGAGTGATGGTCCCCATGGCCTATTTCCACTGGTTTCTAAACTGGGTGTGACACATGTAATTCAAACCTGAACGTGGAATCCAATGTTTATAAATTTCAGAAGCAATCTTTGAGTTTTTCCCATGGATGTTTCCAACGAATACCAAAAAATCCTTGTCATGCTCACTGGACATCGATATTTGATTCCTTTTGCTTTGTTTGTTTTGTTTTGTTATTTCCTTTTTTTTTCCTTTACGTTTATATGGCAGGGCTTCTCTGAAGGTTTGGGACCTGTCCTAGAATATTCTTTGAGAATCATGCTGGCCTAAAACTCACATATCTTCCTGACTCTGCCTTTCAAGTGCATGAATAAAAGTTTTATACCATCAAAGCTCAGTGTTGACAGAGATTTTATTCTTCCAATGGAATCTACTCTCAGGGAGACTCAGAGGAAAAGAACCATTGCCCAGGTCTGCACAGGGCACTTGGTCTTTTCCTGTCCCTGCATCAATGACAGCTAGGCAGATCTGCTCCTCCTGCTCTGAAGCCTAAACACTCACCATGCTGTGGGTTGTGGATTTCATTGCACATCCTACAATAAAGTCACCAATTTGCTTTCATTATCACATCAGTACTTTATCAAGATTATTGATTGCCCTTGTCTATGGACACCAAAAGATGGCCAGTCAGATACTTGTAAACCATCTAAAAATGATTATAGGTTCCACACTAGTATTTGCATCAAGGAAAAGCAAGAAATAACTCATTTTTCCTTCCTTTTCCCACTTATTTCTGCATGGTGTCTACACCAGCTTCAAAGTTCTTAAATGAAATCAATTCTTAGATATGTCTGTCAACATTTGCATTCCCAATACCAGCCAGAGAAATTGTTAAACAGTCAATAAGTGGCCTTTATTTCCTCTTTAATGAACATTCAAAGCCTTTTCCTCAAGGAATGACAGCAGTTTATTCCCAGCACTAGGTATCAAAGGCAAGAGTAGCAGTGATCAATGCAAATCTCAATGACATCAAACCATCAAATAAATCCAGCTCAATATAACTTTTCTAAATTTTATCCAACAAATCTGGCCTGTCTTCATTCACATGACATGAATAAATACACCTTGAGTTTCTAAAGAAGAAAATCACTAAATCTACATTAGTTATGATTTTTATTGCTGTGTATTGTAGAGAGCTGTGAAGTGCTGCACCATAAAGATGGTGCTGGCTTCTGCCTTCCACCTCCCCAAGGGTGAGCACTCTCTAGAATAAACAATCCCTTATTTGGGTAAGTCTGTTCAGCCTGTCTGATTCCGCGTTAGAGTAGCCTATCTGCAGGGTCCACATAGCTCACTGGGATTGGTTAGCACAAGGGTATTTAAGCCTGTGCAGGGGTCCCCTAGGCCCTTGTGGGTCAGAAGAAGAACATGTTTCAAATTTCCTGATTAAAACTGCATGAAGAAGATATTCCCGGAATCATGTCTTCCTTGCTGGCAGGGGTAGGCAAGTACAAATGGTGGCCCATATGGGGAATTTTTAAGATCAGAACTTCTTGCAGTCAGGGCAGTGCTGGCAAGTTCCAAAAGTGAGTTGGAATCAAATTTAAGGCCCTCGGTTAAGAGGCGATAAGGTCTCTAGTAAGGAGCAATGAAGTTCCTTGTTTGGACCAAGCTAAGGCCCTCGGTAAAGAGGCAATAAGGTCTCTGGTAAGGAGCAATAAAATCCCAGGTAAGTTGGGACCAAGCTAAAGACCACAGAAATAAGTGGTAATAAAATCTCAGGCATTGAGCAAGAGGTTGAAACGAACCAAAAGTAAAATTTTTAAAATGGGACTTCTCAGTCTCATCCAATTTTTCTGGCTCTTCAGGAGCTACTTTTGTCAAAGAAACTTAAAATAAAGAAAAGCACACTAGAAAGATTCCTGAGCGAGTGTGATGCCATTGAAACTTAGTTCGCAGTTTCGGGAGAC